>JAAAWM010011843.1:0-111963 GCA_036873465.1 Thinopyrum obtusiflorum
AGCTGAGATGAGGTACATGAGTAGCTTCATCTTGAAAACATCTCCATGCGTCGTCATGGCCTGCAGCGAATCTGCCACTGCAGACGTGTTCGGCATGGATTCAGACCCAGGAAACAAACGGGGGAGGGGGGGGGGGGGGGGGGGGGGGGGGGGGGGGGGGGGGGGGGGGGGGGGGGGGGGGGGGGGGGGACCCAAAGTGCAGAACACGGATTCCTCGTTCAACGGTAGTCTTCCACGTCCCGGAATCACGAATTCCCTGGAGGCGGGGTCGTAGATCTCACCAAGCCAGTCGCATACAGGGTTGACAAGGTTCGTGCACCGGACATCCATCATAGACTGCATACCCATCTCAGCAGCAGCCCCCTTCTGATCGTCGGTGAATTTGTCAGTCAACGCAGTCAGTCGTTCTTGGGAGGCTCTGTTGCGAATACGTTTCTTCTTCTGCAAAAAACAGACAAAAAGTGATCAGTTGTTGCCATGTTTTTGCAAAAAGTGATCAGTTGTTGCCATGTTTTGCAATGTCATGAAATTTTAGTTCGTGTCAGACGACTGCAAGCTCGAGGTGTCAACCAGTAACATAAATCAGGAGGAAGGGGGGATGTGTGAACATTTACCTCATCACCCTCTTTTCTCCGTCCAGTTGCCCGATTACGCTGTGGTGGATCCATGAAATCATCATCATCATCGTTTTCGCCACGAGCCATTCTGCTGAGATAGGAACAGACCAAATTGTCATGGTGGAAATGTAAATGCAAGAGGTAAGCAGTTGCCACCTAACAGAAAATGTCAACTAGTGAATGCAGAAAAAATAACATGAACACACACGGGGGGGGGGGGGGGGGGGGGGGGGGGGGGGGGGGGGGGGGGGGGGGGGGGGGGGGGGGGGGGGGGGGGGGGGGGGGGGGGGGGGGGGGGGGGGGGGGGGGGGGGGGGGGGGGGGGGGGGGGGGGGGGGGGGGGGGGGGGGGGGGGGGGGGGGGGGGGGGGGGGGGGGGGGGGGGGGGGGGGGGGGGGGGGGGGGGGGGGGGGGGGGGGGGGGGGGGGGGGGGGGGGGGGGGGGGGGGGGGGGGGGGGGGGGGGGGGGGGGGGGGGGGGGGGGGGGGGGGGGGGGGGGGGGGGGGGGGGGGGGGGGGGGGGGGGGGGGGGGGGGGGGGGGGGGGGGGGGGGGGGGGGGGGGGGGGGGGGGGGGGGGGGGGGGGGGGGGGGGGGGGGGGGGGGGGGGGGGGGGGGGGGGGGGGGGGGGGGGGGGGGGGGGGGGGGGGGGGGGGGGGGGGGGGGGGGGGGGGGGGGGGGGGGGGGGGGGGGGGGGGGGGGGGGGGGGGGGGGGGGGGGGGGGGGGGGGGGGGGGGGGGGGGGGGGGGGGGGGGGGGGGGGGGGGGGGGGGGGGGGGGGGGGGGGGGGGGGGGGGGGGGGGGGGGGGGGGGGGGGGGGGGGGGGGGGGGGGGGGGGGGGGGGGGGGGGGGGGGGGGGGGGGGGGGGGGGGGGGGGGGGGGGGGGGGGGGGGGGGGGGGGGGGGGGGGGGGGGGGGGGGGGGGGGGGGGGGGGGGGGGGGGGGGGGGGGGGGGGGGGGGGGGGGGGGGGGGGGGGGGGGGGGGGGGGGGGGGGGGGGGGGGGGGGGGGGGGGGGGGGGGGGGGGGGGGGGGGGGGGGGGGGGGGGGGGGGGGGGGGGGGGGGGGGGGGGGGGGGGGGGGGGGGGGGGGGGGGGGGGGGGGGGGGGGGGGGGGGGGGGGGGGGGGGGGGGGGGGGGGGGGGGGGGGGGGGGGGGGGGGGGGGGGGGGGGGGGGGGGGGGGGGGGGGGGGGGGGGGGGGGGGGGGGGGGGGGGGGGGGGGGGGGGGGGGGGGGGGGGGGGGGGGGGGGGGGGGGGGGGGGGGGGGGGGGGGGGGGGGGGGGGGGGGGGGGGGGGGGGGGGGGGGGGGGGGGGGGGGGGGGGGGGGGGGGGGGGGGGGGGGGGGGGGGGGGGGGGGGGGGGGGGGGGGGGGGGGGGGGGGGGGGGGGGGGGGGGGGGGGGGGGGGGGGGGGGGGGGGGGGGGGGGGGGGGGGGGGGGGGGGGGGGGGGGGGGGGGGGGGGGGGGGGGGGGGGGGGGGGGGGGGGGGGGGGGGGGGGGGGGGGGGGGGGGGGGGGGGGGGGGGGGGGGGGGGGGGGGGGGGGGGGGGGGGGGGGGGGGGGGGGGGGGGGGGGGGGGGGGGGGGGGGGGGGGGGGGGGGGGGGGGGGGGGGGGGGGGGGGGGGGGGGGGGGGGGGGGGGGGGGGGGGGGGGGGGGGGGGGGGGGGGGGGGGGGGGGGGGGGGGGGGGGGGGGGGGGGGGGGGGGGGGGGGGGGGGGGGGGGGGGGGGGGGGGGGGGGGGGGGGGGGGGGGGGGGGGGGGGGGGGGGGGGGGGGGGGGGGGGGGGGGGGGGGGGGGGGGGGGGGGGGGGGGGGGGGGGGGGGGGGGGGGGGGGGGGGGGGGGGGGGGGGGGGGGGGGGGGGGGGGGGGGGGGGGGGGGGGGGGGGGGGGGGGGGGGGGGGGGGGGGGGGGGGGGGGGGGGGGGGGGGGGGGGGGGGGGGGGGGGGGGGGGGGGGGGGGGGGGGGGGGGGGGGGGGGGGGGGGGGGGGGGGGGGGGGGGGGGGGGGGGGGGGGGGGGGGGGGGGGGGGGGGGGGGGGGGGGGGGGGGGGGGGGGGGGGGGGGGGGGGGGGGGGGGGGGGGGGGGGGGGGGGGGGGGGGGGGGGGGGGGGGGGGGGGGGGGGGGGGGGGGGGGGGGGGGGGGGGGGGGGGGGGGGGGGGGGGGGGGGGGGGGGGGGGGGGGGGGGGGGGGGGGGGGGGGGGGGGGGGGGGGGGGGGGGGGGGGGGGGGGGGGGGGGGGGGGGGGGGGGGGGGGGGGGGGGGGGGGGGGGGGGGGGGGGGGGGGGGGGGGGGGGGGGGGGGGGGGGGGGGGGGGGGGGGGGGGGGGGGGGGGGGGGGGGGGGGGGGGGGGGGGGGGGGGGGGGGGGGGGGGGGGGGGGGGGGGGGGGGGGGGGGGGGGGGGGGGGGGGGGGGGGGGGGGGGGGGGGGGGGGGGGGGGGGGGGGGGGGGGGGGGGGGGGGGGGGGGGGGGGGGGGGGGGGGGGGGGGGGGGGGGGGGGGGGGGGGGGGGGGGGGGGGGGGGGGGGGGGGGGGGGGGGGGGGGGGGGGGGGGGGGGGGGGGGGGGGGGGGGGGGGGGGGGGGGGGGGGGGGGGGGGGGGGGGGGGGGGGGGGGGGGGGGGGGGGGGGGGGGGGGGGGGGGGGGGGGGGGGGGGGGGGGGGGGGGGGGGGGGGGGGGGGGGGGGGGGGGGGGGGGGGGGGGGGGGGGGGGGGGGGGGGGGGGGGGGGGGGGGGGGGGGGGGGGGGGGGGGGGGGGGGGGGGGGGGGGGGGGGGGGGGGGGGGGGGGGGGGGGGGGGGGGGGGGGGGGGGGGGGGGGGGGGGGGGGGGGGGGGGGGGGGGGGGGGGGGGGGGGGGGGGGGGGGGGGGGGGGGGGGGGGGGGGGGGGGGGGGGGGGGGGGGGGGGGGGGGGGGGGGGGGGGGGGGGGGGGGGGGGGGGGGGGGGGGGGGGGGGGGGGGGGGGGGGGGGGGGGGGGGGGGGGGGGGGGGGGGGGGGGGGGGGGGGGGGGGGGGGGGGGGGGGGGGGGGGGGGGGGGGGGGGGGGGGGGGGGGGGGGGGGGGGGGGGGGGGGGGGGGGGGGGGGGGGGGGGGGGGGGGGGGGGGGGGGGGGGGGGGGGGGGGGGGGGGGGGGGGGGGGGGGGGGGGGGGGGGGGGGGGGGGGGGGGGGGGGGGGGGGGGGGGGGGGGGGGGGGGGGGGGGGGGGGGGGGGGGGGGGGGGGGGGGGGGGGGGGGGGGGGGGGGGGGGGGGGGGGGGGGGGGGGGGGGGGGGGGGGGGGGGGGGGGGGGGGGGGGGGGGGGGGGGGGGGGGGGGGGGGGGGGGGGGGGGGGGGGGGGGGGGGGGGGGGGGGGGGGGGGGGGGGGGGGGGGGGGGGGGGGGGGGGGGGGGGGGGGGGGGGGGGGGGGGGGGGGGGGGGGGGGGGGGGGGGGGGGGGGGGGGGGGGGGGGGGGGGGGGGGGGGGGGGGGGGGGGGGGGGGGGGGGGGGGGGGGGGGGGGGGGGGGGGGGGGGGGGGGGGGGGGGGGGGGGGGGGGGGGGGGGGGGGGGGGGGGGGGGGGGGGGGGGGGGGGGGGGGGGGGGGGGGGGGGGGGGGGGGGGGGGGGGGGGGGGGGGGGGGGGGGGGGGGGGGGGGGGGGGGGGGGGGGGGGGGGGGGGGGGGGGGGGGGGGGGGGGGGGGGGGGGGGGGGGGGGGGGGGGGGGGGGGGGGGGGGGGGGGGGGGGGGGGGGGGGGGGGGGGGGGGGGGGGGGGGGGGGGGGGGGGGGGGGGGGGGGGGGGGGGGGGGGGGGGGGGGGGGGGGGGGGGGGGGGGGGGGGGGGGGGGGGGGGGGGGGGGGGGGGGGGGGGGGGGGGGGGGGGGGGGGGGGGGGGGGGGGGGGGGGGGGGGGGGGGGGGGGGGGGGGGGGGGGGGGGGGGGGGGGGGGGGCGGATCTAAGGGCCCGGTGGGCCGTTGGGCCCACACGGTGGAGACCATCCTAACAGGTCCCACCTGTAAAAGTGTGGGAAGGGTGAGTTTTCCTTTTCTCTTTTTAAGCGTGGGTCCCCCCTGTAAGTGATAGAGAGAGTGGGGTTTTATTTCTGTTTTTACTCGGGTGGATCCCACATATAAGTGACATATGGAGACGAGGACAAAATTGTCCATGTCCTGTAGATTGTCAAAGCTCTTTGACTAGACAAAAACGTCATGAAAGGACATTCATCATCACACTAATATCGAAGACTAAGTTACTGAACACAAGCCAGGGCTAGATGGGCATTATAGGATCATCAAACAGAAAACCCATGTAAATAGTGTGAAACAATACTCCCTTCGATGCAATCTGCTCTTATATTTTTGTTTACATTCTCAATAAGAAAAAGGAAAACATGCTAGCTATTACATCGATCAGTAATACTACGCCACAATTGGCACATGATGCGTTCACCACTCTGATCGTTGCATAAGTTGGTAGTAACCGGCTAGTTTCTCACGTTTGTAATCTTAATTAATTAAACTTGATAACTTGATAAGTAGATACGTCCCGGGATAAATTGTGCCTGCGTGATGAGCAGTAACCAAATCCGATCGTCGGCACCGGCTCAAGGCGACAAGGCTGCACAGCACATGGAGACATCAGAATTCAGCTCAAAGCAATCGAGCTTAACCATGCGTGAACAGTAGTATGGATTTTTCACTTTCAGAAGTGAGTGAGTAGTTGACCTGAAGAAGACGAGGTCTTCCAGGAGTCCGGAATCCGCTGCACCACCGGCGGCGTCGGCTGCCCAGCTGCATAAGTAGATTCCAAGATCATCATCAATCCATCCATCATGAGTGAGAAAGAGGGAGCGAGAGCGAGAGAGAGAGGGAGAGAGAGATTAATGGCGTTGGCGTACTGAAGCAGATGAAGAGGACTTGGGGCGGGAGGACGACGCCGCAGGCGATGGGGAGGTACATCATGCGGACGGGGTCGATGGGCTTGGGGAGCATGCGGTTCACGTCGCCGAGGATCACCGGGCACAGGCAACGCAGCGACCGGTCGTCCGCGGCCGCCGAGCTGTTGAGGAACATGCCCAGCCCGCCGCAGCACTCGCTCTGCGGCGTCGGCGTCTCCGCCTCGCTCCCCGTCAGAAACGACGCGCACGTCATCAGCCCCGCCAGCGGCGTCACACAGTCCGTCGGCGCCGACGGCGGCGAGGGCGACGACCCTCCGAAGCCCACCGGCATGCCGGGGAAGCCGGGCTGCGGGTTCGCGGCGGTGCACGGGGGCGAGATGGGCGCCGGCGGGGCCTGCGCCTGAGACGGCGGCGGCGTCATCGGCCTGCCGCTGGGCGACGGCGGCGTTAGCCTGCCCGCGGACGGTGGCGACAGCCTGGAGCGAGGGAAACCCCGGAAGCCGCTGGGGCTACGCTGCCTGGTCCCCGGGTACCAGAGCACGCGGGTGTCGGCGCGGCTCCTCGTCGCCGCCTCCGCCGCCTGCAGCAGCGCCGCCGCCGCCACCGCCACCGTGACCACGACGAGCAAAACGACGGTGGTGCTGCACCTCGACGCTGCCATTGCTACCAAATATGGATGTTTGCTTCTTTCTGGCAAATCGGAGTGTCAAGAAGCGCAAGAGCAAATGCTCACAGGAACGATCGATGTAATGTTGCCGTCTTCTTCTTCCTCCTGCCATTTTATATCTCTCTGGATTGCCTCAATTCATGCATGCGCACAAAGATCGTGCATTGTCACATTAATCCTACGTGCTTAAACATTCCATCTTTGGTTTTTCTTGTAAAGAAATGCAAAGCCATCTTTAGATGTACGTGTTCCAGAAACTGAGAAATACACAGACAAAAAGTAGGTAGCACATTATCATTTTGTACTGGTATGCAGTGAGAATATGATTATATGAAGGGCCTTTGATGTGCAAATATGCCCTTTTAGAGCATGTACAGCAAGACATAGCAAATCCAGACCTTCAAACGTCCGCGGACGCGGCGGACACTGACTGGGCACGCCTTATTTGTTGGCTTCCACACCCGCATCCCTCATATACGAAACCTCAAAACCATACAACCCATGCAACGGTACGTAAAAGACGACAACGCACGCAGTTCATCAGATCAACATTTTATCACCAGACAAAAGGAGCATAGTTTATCGGAGTTCAACGGCAGAAAGTGCAAATCCATACTACAAAGTACTTAAAACATAACTAAAATTAAACAAAACGGGGAAGGACGGAGGAAATCACCATTTCCGCACCGACCCCTTCCCCTTACGGTCGTCGATGCGGTTGTGCCGCTCCTCCCTGTAGGCGTCGACGTGCGGTGGTGCGTCGTTGTCAGAGCTAGAGCTGGAGCCGCCCATCAAGTTGGAGTCCGAGAAGCAGCTTCGGCCCGACAGCCTGCGGAGCAGGCGGTCCTACTCCTCCTCATGGCGGTCCGCCTTCACGTTGGCCGCCACCTCCTTGCTTGCCTCGCGCTCGGACAACTCGATGGCGAATCAGAGTGCCTTGGCATTCTTGCGGCGGAGGCGCCGCGCATCCATCTCCGCCATCATGAGAGAGCGGCGAAGGGCCGACGCGAGGAGCACGGCATCGGGATCGACCGGCGCACTCGCGCGTGCCCGGCGTTCGGTCAGCGCCTCCCCCGCCGCCGCCCTCTCCCTTTCCCGCTGTCGCTCGTGGCAAGTTGCTCGTGCCTCAGTCTCGGGCGTCCTCTTGCGCGTCGGCACCTGCGCGGGCACGAGGACCCAACGGTGGCCGGGTACCACTTCTGGAATAGTGGGTGGTGGTTACCGGCGTATCTGAAGGACGGGGGAGGAGCGACTGAAGCTGCGTGCCAGGTAGGACGGGCCGGCGACGTCGTTGGCGCTACGTCGACGGGCGACGGGCGCTGAGGAAGAAGATTCGCCACTGCCGGGGCCGCCTTGCTCGAGCAGCGACCTCCTCAAGGCGATGCGGAGGGCCACCTCCTCCTCATCGATGCTCGAGCCATCAGATTCTGCATCGGAGACACCGCTGCTTCCGTCGCAGGTCATCGGATCGGAAGGGAGGGAATCAAAAGTAGAGTGAAGGAGAGGGGAGTGAAGTGGAGTTCGGATTGACCGATGTCTAGGATTTTCCGGATGGGGATATTTGTGGGGCACAGGGTAGACCAGGCAGGCCAAGCAGACGTGGCGGACGCGCCCGGGCCGCCTCATATCCGCCCCATATTTGGGCTGGATATGAGGGGTGCTGGACGGCCCGGGCGTTTGAGGACCATTTAAGGCGCCCGTCTGGATCGGTTTTTCACAACCGGTCAGTGACCTGGCCGCCCGCCCGGGCGTTTGGGGTGCCTGGCTGTAGATGCTCTTCGGACTTGCAAATTTCACGGAAGTTTCACATGGAAGCCAGTTCAAATCACACACATACAGAAGTATTTCATCGTCGCATCAGTAGTCTGGGTTCATCAGATGGTTGTCGGTATTACATTGCAAATTTCACGAAAGTTTCACAGGGAAGCCAGTTCAAATCACACACATATACAGAAGTATTTCATCGTCGCATCAGTAGTCCGGGTTCATCAGATGGTTGTCGGTATTACACATCTCTGCAAATGATATGCAGTCTGGGAGTGGTATTGGACAGTACATTATTTTATGCAGCACAGCAGAACAATGTCCAACCTATCCAGCCCTACTTTTCCCCATAAACAATGAATTAACATGCTTAAAGTTTGCATGACACAATTTTCCACCATGAAAGGATGGACTAAAAGCAGATACAAAATTCGTGTATTCTTATACTCTAAGCTGCTAGCCTGCTAGTACTATTTATGTCTTCCTCTATGTTCACCCTTCAGGTAGTTACTTTACTTCCAGTGTTATATTCGAATTTCCGTGTTGTCAATTTGTAGCCCCTTTGAAATGTGCAGACAAATTCGATGCTGGTGGCAAAAACCTCGTCTTCGTGACATACCGTACTTCTGCATTCTCGAACCACTTCCGTGTATTGAGTCGATATCCTAGAAAAGTAAAGGCCATGCACAAACAGCCTTACTCAGCCACATGTCTTGATAGATGTCAAGAAGCACCACGATACCTATTTTTTAGGTTCCAGATACATGTTTGGGAGGAACTAGGACGGGTCAGAGGCTGCCTGAAGCTTGGCAAGATTTGTCTGGAGCCGTCCCAAATGAAATGCAATGAGAAGCCAGACAAAGCAGAGCTGGTAACAAAAGGAATAAGCACAAGTCATTAGACCTATCTCCCAGGACCCCCAAAAAATGCAAAAAAAAAATGCTGCACAGTTAATACCAAGATATTTATCTGGAAATTTGTAGGGACCGCATGGAACTTAATCGCTGAGAGTTCACTGAAACACAGTCGATTCCGAAAACGTGTGTAATTACGCAACAAAAAAACAAAAGGTGTAACTTAACTACTCCCTCCGATCCAAATTAATCGACGCAGCTCTAGTACAACTTTGTACTAGAGTTGCGTCAATTAATATGGATCGGAGGGAGTACAAAAGAGTGCAACTGGTATGGTGGCAGTAGTCAAGTAAGGTGTGCAGCGAGAGGTCATAGGCTCAAATCCCACCCAGCTCATTGACTATTCCTAAAAGCACATCTCCCACACGCATCTCTGCGCAGATCCAGCAACCACAAAATTGACTGAGTTATCAAAAAATCAGGCGATTGTGTTTAGCAAACCCATAAATTGTACTAGCTGTGAAATAAGAAGGGTCAGCAGTAGTTGGCAAGGTTAACCAGGTTTTAACATACAAGTAGAGATAGGTAAAAGGTTTGAAGCAAGATATTTTAAATTTCAGCATGGATTATATATTCAGTTGTGTTCAGCAGTTCATCTAGCAAAGAACTCGCCAGGCTTTGAACGCTTTGGTGGGAGTATACACACTTTTGAGCAGCCAAATATCCAGACATGGACATTTTTCCATTCAAAGCATCTTCACACGAGAAAAGTGTATCTTAATTAGTTTCTAGCAAAGTATTAGTGCAACATCTGCATCAAGAATTACCTACTGAGGCACGATCAAACAGACTACAATGCCAAGGAGCTATCTTTGAGAGATTAAAAAACACATTAAACATACAATATGATATGGTAAACGGAAATGAGCAAGTAAATGATCAGACATGATTCATACCGGCAATGCATAGAGGTTGACAATGGATATTTTCTTCTCAAAGCTGCTGAAAAGTAATGTGTAAATTCCAGCAGCTGTCGCATCACCAAGACTTTGAACAATAACATCTATACAGACCTACAAGAAAACGTTTATTTAGCCAAATTAATAAGACAAAATCAACACGGAAAATGGGCAGCAAAACAAGATAAAATCCACATGATTTGCCAATATCAGGCAAGATGCTTTAAAAAAATATTACACTTGCAATAAGGTGAGTACTCAACAGTAGCAAAAGCACTCCTCGGTAGCAAATACTGTCTCCAAATTAGACTTTTTAGGCTATTGACGTACTCCTACTTCTATTTGCAGAGAGAAGTAGTTCCCCTGATGCGCCGCAATTAATTAGAAGGAAAAAATGTTGAATGCTTAAATTGTTCACTTGACGCCAAGTATCATGTTTCTAAAAAAGATAATTTGATCCCTACTATGGTGATCCAAGTTACTAAAATCATTCTGGGCCCAGGTGGACAGCTAGTGGACCTCACCTCCAAATAAAATCAGGTGGAAACCGGTCAAAATGAGAGCGGAAGGGTTATATCCCATTTATATGCTATTATCATTTGATCATCTATGGAGACCAAGTCATGCCTCATCATGTTTCCTAGTAGTTAGCATGCTCAAATTACATAACTCATTTTTTACCTTGGCTTTGTACTTCTCATCCTGTGAGACAACAGTAAATAATAACTCCCTTCCCGGTCTAGTCAAAACATAGGTAGTTACCTGCAACGAAGTTAAAAGATTGAGAAACAACAAATTAAAGAATTATGTATTTATCTCAGAGTACACATGAAGATAGAAATAATAACATGTACTCCCTCCGTTTCAAAATACTTGTCGTGGTTTTAATTCAAATTTGAACTAAAACCAATACTTGTCGTGGTTTTAGTTCAAATTTGAACTAAAACCATGACAAGTGTTTTGGAAAGGAGGGAGTAGTAAATACAACAATTAGTAGGTACTCACAAACATCACCTAGTACCAAAAAAACATACAGTATGCCCTAAATCAGTATTTCTTTTGCCTAAATCAGTGTTGGTAGATGAAGAAAGTCGGTTGTGGCTATAACCCTTTTACCAAACAAGAATTTTGCAAACCACTGGCAGTATAATGATTTTTGATATATTAATTACATACAGAGCCAGCGCCTTGATTAATTTTGAGTATAACAGATGTTATCATGCATTGGTTCCAGATGCAACTAGATGAAGCTGCACTAATATTCGAACTGAAGCGAAAATGAATCCTGCCATTGATAATTTATCAGCTTACTAGTAAGGTTGCACGTGCAACGCACGTCTCGATTTGCATATGCCTCAGTAAACCATGACAAACATGCATTTAAAAGTACCCAAGATTAGATCAATAGTGGGCATAGGGTCCATATATTGCCCGTGAAAAAGGCTATGAGCATGAAATAGATGTAATATGAAATAACTAAACAATTGGTAAAAAGGACATATGACCACAAACAAAGGGCAAATTGTGGTGGAGAAAATCGAACACAACGTTTTGGACAACAATGGCCAACCATCTCGTGACTTATGTAGATTCTCTTCAAATCTGATTGTTAGATATCTTCTATTACAAGGCGCTAATGCATAATAATAAACCGGAATTCCCTCAAAAAAAAAAACCCGGAAAGGGGATATAGAAAACAAACAATAAATCCACTTGTACAACACTATCGCATCTCTGTTGAAATGTCTTCACCAAGATTTTGTTCTGTGCTTCTTATTTATCCTTATTCATTACTGAAAAGGTATTAAGCTGCTCATAGGTCCGCATGCAACAGTGGAGACTAATACTTTCATAGTTCACACAAAAAGAAGACGCTTCGCAAGCATGACTCATATTACCATATACTTTTAGTATTTATTGCCAGTGTAACGACAAAAAAAGGCAAGAATACATTCATATATAATACAACATGGTACCATACTTTACAAATTACTTCCGTCATCTAGCAACCCGAAATTATAGATCTCAGTTGAAATAAAATGCTAGTGCAACAACCCAAGAACATATTCAGCCATGTTGACACCAAGCAGCAAAAACAAAGGTTGTTAACCTCTGGAACATAAGTGAATTGTTCTTCCAGTATATTTAAATCACATATTTGCTCCATTATATTAAAGTAACTTTGGCCAAGCTCAATTTTCAGGTCTAAAGTTCCAAGCCTAATGAAAAAACTGCATATCGACATACCTGAATAATGGTTGCATGATGGTTAAATTAGCCAACCACTTCCTCTAAAAAGATTTGGATTCAAGATGTTCTACATGAACAATTTGTATTCAATGCCCAAGTGTTAAAGAACTAATTTGAGTTTTGCTACTATAGACCCTCATTCCAATAATGTCATTTCTACGAATAAGAACCTTGGTTTGTTTCTTGTAGTGATTCCACCACCTGGGTGAAAAGTTCTAGAAATGACTTCACCCATGGTTAAACCAAAAAAATACTTGATGTGGCACATATAACCTGTTGCCCTGGTAAGCACAAACTTAGTAAATAGAAGATGTTTAAGCCGGACCATCATGAATTATCATCTTGATGTATTGCAAAAAATTAACAATAAATGAAGCATAGAACACCATGCCTTGAAATAGCTGCAGCATGCTGACTGGCAAAATAGTTATAACCTATGCCCATAGAATTAGTGAGAAGGGCGAGATAGTGCATTACTATATCAATCTATGTTGGAACATGTTGTTCAAGATAATTAGAAGATAAATGTGTAGACAAGTAACACCATACCTCTTGGCATCAAGCATGATTGTCTACCATATTTTGAAACACGCTGTTCAAGATAATCATAATATAAATGTGTAGTCAAGTAATACCATACCTCTTGCAGTTGCGATCCGCGGTAATAAAAATTAGAATTCAACTCCATACTCCTTTCCGGCACGGTGAAAACCTATCATTTATCTAAACCAATAGGCTAGTCTCCAATCTACAACCAATCCAAGCAAGTAGAGAGCCAACTCAGCTAAATGTGAAGCACCGATACAGGGACAGAGACACGGTGATACGGGATACGGCAATTTTTAAAAACCTCAATACAGCGATACTGCAGATATATATATAAATAATTAATAAAATGGCATACACTAAAGACAAAGAATAATTGATTGGGTGAGATGAGATAAAAACACTGCTCTATTTGTAGCATCCATGCCTCTTTTCAAGTCCTTGTGGTATGCTCTCAGAGATTCCATGTCCCATGTTGGTACGTCATTTCCTAGCGTGAACAACAACAACATCAGTAGACCAGCCGCCAGCGGCAGCAAGCAACAACACTATACAGAAACGCAAAGCAGCAAATCTATAGAGCGGCAGCAAGCCAGCGCAGCACCAGCGCCGAGCAGCAAGCACACAGCAGCTCGCACTCACGCAGCAGCAAGTGCCCAGCGCCCACCACACCAGAGGATCAGCACGGGAGGAGCGGAGGGCACCAGGGATTAAGGAAAAAGGCTAGCTTTCTGGCGACGGCGGCCGCGATTCGGCTCCAGGCTTGCGGTGATTGGATTCCACACAGCAGCGAGCGACCCCAGGCAGCGGCGGCGGCGGCAGCTCACGGGCCCGTCGCCGTCGTCGTAGGCGTCGCACCGCAACGCTGCGGGGGTGGAAGATCTCGAGGGCCTCGGCGAGCAGCGCGGCCACAGCGGCGGCATCCGGCTCCGGGACGGGCGCGCCGCGGCGGAGGCGGATCCAGTCGACAGGTCCGGCCCGGTGCAGAGGTCCATCACCATGTGCGGCCACGCCTCGTCCTCGTCCGGTGCAGCAGCGGTCGACGCCGAAGCGGCCGCAACCAATCTTCTCGCCGATTTCGCGGACGGATTGGTAGCTCCTGTCGTCCTGCGTCGGTGGCGTCCCTGAGCGAGGATAAGGGGCAGGGTGCGGCACGATTTTCGTGCGATGATTGGGCCGGTGGCGGCGGCTGGAGGTGGGATGCGGGGAGGTGTTTTGTTTCCTACTCGTGCGGGCGTGGGATCGCTACTACTCTTGCGGATCGTAGGATGGCAGAGTTTTCGTCCGCCCAGGAAAATTGCTAAATGCAGTTTTGGCTGAGGGTTAGTGTAATCTTAACGGTTAGATGATATTAAGTGATTCTAATCGTGAGGCTGCAATTGATCCGTGTTGTTCTGCGTAGTTTAGCCTGGGTGTACTTAGCGATGAATATGTTTGCTTGTTTAATAGTAGTAAAGATAAAGATTAACAATAGGAAAAATATACTAAAACACATAAGCTCTTTCATACGAAATCATTTGAGGGTACTAAACCAAAACTAAAGATATAGTGTGTCTGCGCAAATTCAATAGTAATGGCTACTCAGCTTTTGCATATGGATTACCTTTACATGCATCTTTTTTATATCAACATCTAATGGTAGAAAACTGGTATCGAAAGTTCAGTAAGAGTGCCCTGGTCTATCGATACCTTTCGAATTGTTTCAGTGACAGCAACAGCAACCCAAGTTGGCCATACAGCAAGGGCAACCAAATTTGAGGCAGCAATAAATGGAGATGCGCAAATAGCAACTGTTACACCAGCTACTGTAAGGATATGACCCTGAAATAAATTCTTGTTCAAATCATATACCCAGAAATTGATAGAGCGACAAGAATGTTATAATTACCATAATGCCATGTTCAGCTTAGAGGTAAAATACCTATGATCTAAACAGGTCATACGAATGAAAAGAAAACACTAATCTACGTTGGTCATTGCAGAGTCTTCTAACTACCATTTGGCTAAGGCATATCTTGATTTGTCGATTTATATTGTTTTATTCACCACCAAATATCATTGTGGAATTGTTAGACAGCTAGAGTCACAGCATGCATCAGTTGGACTACACTGCATGAAGTTTGTCCCTTGACACAGATAATAGAAATGCAGAACTCATGGGTGTCTAATTGGAATCATCTCAGTGTGCACGGGAATTAGTTTCGAAGGGGAAGCGTATTGAGATTCCATCGCATGATGGAAGGTTATTTTCTTGAAAGTAATAACCGGGTGTCCCACAAAAGAATATTCAGCAAACACTATACACAGAAAAAAATAGCAAAAACGGGAGGTGCACATTTATAAATTTTATTCAGTAATGCTATACTGCAATTACATTGTTGACGTGCTGATCTTGAAGTGGAAGTTATGATGGAATTACTATTGCAATTATGATTTGCATTAAGGAAACAAACAGCATAGATATTAAGAGAGGGTGATATAAGTTTGATTATATTTATATCTTTTAATAAGGTAATTCTTTGGTGACAACTTATCTGCCTGATATTCACTTATTCACATTGGAAAGGGGGTAATGAAGTAGAATAAAACGAGGATAATATCGAGATGGAAAAAATACCGTCAAAGTGAGCTGTCCGGCAAGAATAAAAACTGCTATAAAGCTGTTTATCAGTGCAAATGTTCTCCTTCTGGCAGTTGGGCTTGATATTGTAGTAGCAACTATAGTTACTTTCTGGAAATCAAGGAGAAAAGGTTGGGTGAGAAAATGGAGGATCCTTTGTGTTCTACAATTTATTTAAGGAAGCAACATGCTCCCAGGATTGCACAACTTATCATCCATGTCATACACGAAAGGAGAACAATCATACCTGGAAGTAAAAGAAGGATGAGACAACTGCACTCAGCCATAGAAACAGAGATATGTATATCAGGTAAGGCGAGCGCATGATCAGCCAGAAACCTTCAAACATCACAAAAATCCCAGGCTTTGTCTTTTGAGATTGGGAAGGTGTTCTAGGTGAAGTGACCAGCGAAGACATTTCATCACCAAGCTCGGTATTTTGACTTGGTTCTGCTCTGCAGTTTGTAATAAATTGGAATGTCTTAAATGCTCGCTTGTGAACAAAAGGAAGCACCAACAAGTCGAATAAAATCATCAGTAACACCTAAAAAATAATGTAAAAGCCCACCATTTTAACTCCTATTTTTTATCATAAATTTTTGAAACTAATAAAATCATTCCAAGTTAGTAATAAAGTGGACTATTCAGATTTCAGAGATTGTATTTGTGGCTCAAAGTTCGCTAAAGTTAATCAAGAAAGAAATTTTGCACATAAAACATGCTGGTTACTCATGTCAAAATTAACAGGAAAATAAGTCAAGAACTTGTAACTCATGCCCAGAAGGATTACATACCCTGTTGATAGCAATTCTGTTGAACCATGATTAGCATCAATGCAAATTCCTTTAGATGACAGTGCAGCAAGTTCCATCAAGAGGGAGGAAAATAGGAGCAGAACTGAGGAAGTTTTAGTAAATATGACATTGCATCCATGAAAAATCAGACAGGAGCTCATTATGTTATTCAGAGGAACGTCCTAGATACGTACAGGGTCCCATCCATGCCATGCTTGCAGCAAACAAAGAACCAAAAAGTTGCCCTAGCGTAGCACCAGCCCCAATAAAACCAAACAATCTTGAACCTGACTGAATCAAAAGAGAAATAAGGATTTGAAAAGAACATGCGAAATGTCTAAGGGGTAACCGATATTTTCTGGTGCGGTTGTCAAATGATACCTCACTGTCCATGACATCAATTACCCTTGCCCAAGTGGATGATATTGTAATGAGATTAAGCAAAGCAACCTTCAGATGGAGAGAGTAATTCAAATGGACGATAGCTTAAATCTCAAAAACATGAACAGGATCGTGCAATAGGAAATGGCTTACCCAAAGAAAGAAGCTTATTCTCACAACTATGTATAACCAGCTGTGGTTTCCCCACCCAGCAGGTTTATTTGAACTATCTTCACTTGACTTGATCATAATATCGACAAAAATAAACAAAAAATAAGTTTGGCCCTGTCTTCTTCGATTAGGAAATTTAGAAAGCGAGCAAAGCGGCTGGAGTGCAAGATGGCTGATGGATTCAAAAACAATTTTTTTTTCCGGTGTAATATCAACATGTGATATTCGCGAACTCCAGGGAAAACTAATCATGCATACAAAAAAACAGAAAATAATCCACCATGTTATCAGTGTGTGTTACCTGGGCGGTAGATGGGGAGCCCGGCTTCGAGGCAAACCAAAGCACAAAAAATACAAGAAGGGATATGCTGAAGAACCTGTGTATCAAAACCAAAGCCTGAAATTGCAGGTACAGGTAATAGGAATTAGCTTGTCTCAGTGAAGAAGAAATAATTGCTAGTCCCTCCGTTCCAAAATAAGTCTTATTTGAACTAAAACCATGACACTTATTTTGGAAAGGAGGGAGTACTGGAAAATTTCTACTTCATAAAATCATCGCCAATTACCTGAATAAAAACAGGTGCTCGTCAAAGGAAAATAACATAGGCTTATATTTAAAAATGACTTGCAGCCCTAGACATAAACCACATGAAATGGCAGATCATTGCAAAAACATACACTTTGTTCTGCTAAATACCAATGTTTTGGATATCGGTAACTGGTACCATATCGGTCGGGGGCTGAGAAGGGATTAATCGGTGAATCGGCCATTTAACTGAATATATCGGTAACCCATTTATCGGTCAGGGGGAACTAGGTCCATATGCCCATATGCCCATATCTATATATAATTAGGCTACATAGCAACATAGCAGAGGAGCAGCAGCAACAATAGCAAGAAAAACTAGAGGAGCAGCAGCAACAACAGCAAGAAATAACACAATAGCAGTAGCAGAGGAGGAGCAAAGCAGTAGCAGCACAGCACCAGCAGTACAACACAGTAGAACAACTGAAGTACATAATACTGATAATAGCAGCACATCAGGAGCAGAACAACATAAATCTAATCATCTAACTAGTAAGTACATGAATACATCACTAGACTACAGCAATAATAGCAGAGTAGTGCTCTGTTCTTGGCATAAGAGAGTAGTTTTGGGACAAAAAAGAGCGCCCAGTTAATCGGCCCAGCCGATAATTCGGCCTGACAGCCGATAAATCGGCCTGTCAGACCGATTAACTGGGCCTCCAGTTAATGGGCTCGAATAGGCCTTTCTCGTATCGGAGGGGGTCCGAATAGCAGTTAACTGCAGTTAACTGCAGTTAACTGGCCGATATTTGGAACATTGCTAAATACTACTCCCTCCGTTCCGATTTACTCGTCGTGGTTTTACTAAAACCACGACGAGTAAATCGGAACGGAGGGAGTAGTAAATAGTAAATAGGTTCTGGCGAATGTGTGTGTGCTTTAAACTAGGTCCAACAAGGCGTTTGGTTTGCAAATCTTGTCTTGGGTGTGATGGTTAGGGAAGTACAGTCCTTTGTTCTGTTGGATCCTTGCATTATTTGCATTGCTTTTGTCTGCTGTGGTTGAATTGTTTCCGTTTAAACACGAGCAAACTGAAACGACCCAAGTGAGGAAGGCACGGACCCTGGACTTGGGGACGGACGGGAGCGAGAAGGCGAGGGAGGCGACGGGCGCGGCGAGGACGGTGAGCACGAGCGAGCCGGCGAAGAGGCCCGGGAGGGCGCCGAGGCCCAGCGAGATGGCCCCCTCGTCCCGCAGCGGCAGCACCACGAAGTAGGCGCTCAGGATCTGCGTCAGCCATGGGGTGAGGATTTTCCGTTCTCCGCTGGTGGCTGAATTCGGAAGGCGGATCCGACGAGAGAGATGGCTTACGAAGAAGAAGGTGGAGGCGGCGCTCGTCAGCGGGGGCATCTCGTGGGGGCGTACGTCCACCAGGGCCGCCACCGCCGCCTCGGCGCGCGCGCGGAGCCGGTGGGTCGGAGCTGTCCCCGTCGTCTCCGCCATTCTCCCCTCCGGCGGGTGACCGGGCGGGTTGGAGTTGACTCGCCTCTGCCTCCCTTCCCTCCTTGTCAGCCCCATCATCTCTTCACTCGCGTTGTAATGTTTCTCGTGCTCGAGATATTATAATATTTGATACTCCTCTGTTCATTTTTATAAGACGTTTTAGATAGTTCAGACAGCTCTCAAAACAGTTTAAAATCAGTGTCTAAAACATTTTGTAAAAATGAATAGAGGGAAAACATTGTAGTATTTGATTGGCACTCCCAATGCATTGTCTCTTAACATGTCATCCTTGTTGAATTAGCAAAAAAAATTGGTTCGAAATCCTTTCATTTAATTAGCCAGCTCTGCAGTTTTCTATGCTCTCATTTCTAAGGCCTGATTTACGCAAAAAAAAAAAAGAGAAAGGCAAGACTAGCAAAAAACAAAGTCATAGTATTATATATTAGTATCTTATAGATGATCTTATTTACTGTCATGCAAAACATATATAGTATAATATTTGTTATGGTACGGTATCATGATATGATACTCAATCCTCTCCTGTTGTATTCTATGCCACATCATCAAAATTGCCTAGTTGACATGCACAATAGTACTAGGTATGATACTCCAACTATGGACAGCCTTATTCCAAGACGTCGGTGGTGGCATAGGGTAAGCATGATTTGATCCGAAGTCACTCTACCCATCTCTCTTCGCTCACATTGCACGGTTGCTTGTGCTTGCGGTCGAGATATTATTGGGTTTTATTTGGTTGCACTTTACCTACTCCCTCCACGTCTATATATAAGGCTATTTCATATTTTTTTTATGTCTAACTTTGATTAACAATGAATTATATGCAACAAAAAGTATGTCATTGAATGTATATTTCAAAGAACTTTTTGCTGATATATTTTTGATGGCATATAATCCATATTTTGTTGAACAAAGTGGCCTTGTTTACAAAAATGGAGGGAGTACAACATTTTATTCTATTTCTCTTATGTGCTTGAAATGTTATATTCTTTTTTTTTTAGGGAAGGCCATCATGGCAGGCTTTATTGAATTATAGAACACTTACATCGTCCACGAGCTTACTGACAATGACATCAGGTGGCTCGTTTAACCAACTGAGATTCGACTTATTACAAAAAGAGAAGTTAGCTAGCACATGCGCCGCTTGATTACAAGAACGAATACAATGCTTAAAAACAACCTTCCCAATCGAAGTACTAATATCAACGCATTCCGCGAAGAGAGCCGCAGCTTCATCCCACCATCTTTCTTGGCCATTGAAGAAGTTAATTACCTGAAGAGAATCTGATTCCGCTTCAATCTGGTTTAGTCCTAGAGAGTTGGCAAAGAATAGCCCATCCCTCATGGCCATCGCCTCCATTGTAATCGCATCCGCCGCCACCGGTACAAAATTGCATTGCGCGGCAATGAAGTTTCCATGAATATCCCTGATAACAGCCGCAGTTGTCCCAGTCCCTTCATCTTCATCTGGAAAAAAAGCTACATCAACATTTAGTTTTGTGTATCCTGGGTCCGGCTTACACCATTTAGTCTCTGGCATTACATGTGATCTTGTCAATGAATTCTGGAAATTTGAAGCAATCGATAGAAAAAGCTCAATGACCTAAAAGAATGTATCATCTCATGATAATTGTTGCATAAAGACAATTCAGAAAATCATGTTCCCGCATGCATTTATTAACATGTTTTTTATGTATAGAATACCAATGTTTGCAATAGAGTGCTTTTTTATTTTCTATGGTAGTTGGCCAAAGTTTTTCTAGCCAAAGTTGGCCAATCCATTGGCAAGCAAAACCTCAACCAAAAATTTGGCAACCAACTCTTTGGTAGGGGCAATCCACTTGTTAGCATGTTCAACGGCAAAGGGGACAGAAAATCTAGCTCTTCACCGACCGAAATCTCATAGTCAGAACAAGGCATATGACGAGACTAGAGCCCCATTATTAGCAGACAGACTGAAACTCGATTTAGTATCTACAGTTGTTCAAATGTCATTACAAATTAAACACTGACGAAGTAATAAGTACAACACGGCTTCAAGTTGACATAATAAACTGTTCGTCATGCCGCTCCATTTATAATACAAAGCATCCACAGAATGCAGGAGCAGCAGCACAAGGCAAAAGCCAGTCAAATTTTTGGACACCTATGTACAACAAGGAAGAACAAGTGCATAATGTCTCGTCTGGGTTTACGCGGCCTAGTGTGGTCTTTCTACCTTCATGCATCGCGCAACAAACCCTCCTCGGAGAATGGCCCGACCATCGTCTTTTTGCCAGCATCGCACGCTTGGACGATGGTACATATATCGTTCTTCTCGAGGAACTTCTCTCCATTCACCAGGATGAGAGGGATGTATTGCAGGACCAATCGTTTGCACTGTCGAACAAGAAAATTATCAGCCTGTGCATCATCCTTTGCGTGCTATATATTGAACATTAACAGAAGAAGCTGAGATGTCTCCTTTGCGCATTATTTTGTTTTTAAAAGATGAGCCGGATATAGCTTACTTGCTGTTCATGACCTTCGATCTTCTTGCACTCCTTGAGGAGAATTTGAATTATCTCAAACTACAGATATCATATGGAAATTATTAAAGGCAGACACAATGTAAAGGTGAAGACACCGACGATTCAAGTGGGATAAAGGAAATACCTCAGCATCAGGATCCTTCAGTTTGGACAAAACTTCATCCATGAGGTGGTGGCAAAACACGCATGTGCTCTCACTTCTCACACCAGACAGAAGAGCATTGTCCCTGCAGAGGCCATTTCGTTTGCAGAACTCTTCTGGCTTGATCTCAGCGATCTTGGCAAATAAGAGAGTTGCATAGGAGTCCACCAACTCGACACACTGCAGAGACAGAATGTCC
This sequence comes from Thinopyrum obtusiflorum, assembly GCA_036873465.1. Classification (NCBI taxonomy): domain Eukaryota; kingdom Viridiplantae; phylum Streptophyta; class Magnoliopsida; order Poales; family Poaceae; genus Thinopyrum; species Thinopyrum obtusiflorum. The sequence goes on from JAAAWM010011843.1 coordinate 21,391, forward strand.
TTAGAAAATCTACAAACTATTTCTGTCTAGGGTATATCAAGAAAGTATAATCACTATGAGTATCTTTTTATCAATCTTTCTACAGTACCTAAAACTCAATACAGTATGTAATGAATTACAGGCCAAAGTGTTCAAAATTACTACCTTCTTTTCCAACGAGAATGTCTGAGAACAAGCTTCATGAAGGACCTCCATCATCTTATCTTGTGATTGTTTCTGACTAAGATAGCTAAGAGCTTCCTCTGTAAACTTCTCACAAGCTGGACATAGTGGGCTGCCCCTCTCTACACGCACGGGAATTTTGCTCAAAGTTAGTTGATCCTTGATGATTTGACCAGGGCCTCGAGCCTCCTCCTGGATATCAAGAAAAACTGGGAACAAACAAATCAGATGTTACTGGCCAGAACAATTGCGGACACAAGCAGGAATATCTCCATAAACCTGAATCTTCTAACACTGAAGACGATATGCACTATCATGTATTCATGTGTGTATCTTGTCCATGCACATCCCCCAGCTAAGCCTTGAACTACAGAAAGCGAACTAACAGCATAATATGGATAAAAAAACAACCATCAACATATACTAGAAGTTGACGATGTTAACAATGACATATAGGCTATCCAAATTATATCCTTATACGCATGGTTTACAAGCACATGGTATCATGGAAGCAGTTGGACGATATGATAACTTCAATTTTGACACCAGAAGTGCAACTCGCATAAGAAGATTTACAACAGGGGTATCCTTAATTCCAGTTCTAATTCCAACCCCATCCTAAATAGCTCACCACCCTCCATCAGCTGTGCTGCACACGACCTCTACAAACGAGAGTACCGCTTCATCGCAGAACAATTCTTAAGGTGCTCCCGATTACATGTGGGAGCCACTGATGTCGAATTAGAGATGAATAAACACATAACTAGCATCATGGGATTGGAAAGGGGCTGTCGTGTGAGATATACCTGTGCTCCGGCCTTGTGCGCTTCCCAGGCTGACGAGCAGCAAGAGGAGTAGACAGAAGGATAATCTCAGTCCTAAGCCCATCGCGCGACAGGTTCCCACGTTGACCTGCAATAGGAATCATCACATACGGAATTAGCAAATCCATCAATCAATTTTGATAAGGAAACCGCAGGAAAACGGAAGGGGTGAATTGGTCTCATGAACAGCAGCTGAGCCTGTAATATCTCCGTTCCAATTTCAGAAAATCTCACATAACAACAAAGCCAACGACGCAAAGGAGCCACGAAACCGACCGGTAAAGCCGATCGAATCGACCGGGCCAGGTCAACAGAATCATCAACAGGAGGAGGAAGCGGATCGATCGGGGAAGGCGCGATGACACCGAGCGAATCGGAAAGCTCGAGCAAGGGGGGTGGGGGAACGCCGCGATCCAAAATCCGAGGCTCACGGGGAGAAACGAAATCGGAAGCGAGCTGAGAATCAAACCTACCCTGCGGTTGGGGAATCGAGTCGAGCAGGCAGCCGCCGGGAGGAGCAGGTGGTGGCGCCTCGGGGTCGTCCTGATCTTTTTTCTGCTTTGTGTATCGTGTATAGCGTGCTCGTGATTATAGAAGTCTGATGACGGGGCTAAATAGGGCGTGGGTGGGGGTGGGTGATTGATCTCGCTTCGCCTTCGGAGTTGGGTTAGCGTGGAGGTTTTGGATCCGTGGAGGGGAGAAGTTGAGACGGTTAAGCAAGAGTAACTGCTTGTTATTATTATTGCAAGTACTACTATCATTACTATACGTATATGAATATATTTTACTTGGGGAAATGTCATACGGAAACCAGTATTGAACGGACACCGATGAAAACCACGCGAAAACGGTGTTTTAAAGTTTTATAAAAAAAGATGAGGGCCGTAAGAGAGTGATTTTCTATTGCCTTACAAAATTTCAAGTTCAAACACTTTAGGAGATATGAGCTATGAAAAAAATCAGCATTATATAGTGCCGAACAGTTATGTCACTATTCATTGTTGAATTTGTCTTGTGTTTTCACTTGAAATTTCACATGACAATAGAACATCATCCTCTTAACACCCCACTTTTTTTTTTGAAACTTTCAAACATGATTTTCAAGTTTTCTTTAAATGTTGGTTTTCGTATGATATTCTCACCACACATTTCACTTCTACAAAGAATGCTCGAGTACTCGTCTCTTGGGGTTTTAGCGCGTGAGAGTGTACTTGTGACATCCGTTTCCGGCGTGCCTCCCGCCGATGGCTCCCTGGCAAGCTCTCAGTCATCCAATCTCCGTGGGCGCCCACACCTGCCCGCTACCTCTTGGTGGTGGTTACCGTTGCGCTCGCGTGCACCGTCATGCGCGCTGCCCCAAGTGTGCCGGGTGTGCCTGGGTCCACCTGTTAGCGTCATCGGCCCCTATCGGGCTATTTCACTCACGCGCGGCCGGGTGCGCCCGTGCGTGGAGCCTGTCCGACTGTGTGTGCGCTTGTCGGGCAACTCAAGGTGTTGGCTGGGAGCTTGGTGGTCAGAGAGGGTTGCTCAAATGTTGGATGTTGGTCGGTTGCCATCTGGCTCCCGTTGCCCTGGACCCGCGTGTGTCGTTTAGTTCATTTGTGTGGGGGTGTTTGATGTTTGGGCCACCGGTAGAGGCGACCATCGTGAGTGGGGTCTGCCCGGCTGTGCATTGATGTCCCATAAGTGTAGGAGGTCAACTGTAGATCTTTTTGACAAGAGTGTCGATCCCACTAGAAACAAAAAAGTACTAAGCACAAAATAGCAAGGTGTCACTGCAAGTACAAAAAGGTCTAATCGTTTTATGTTTCATGGGTGTAATGAAGCAATGGAACGTGAGCAACAATATAAAAAGTAAAAGAGCGCAACAAGTGACCCAATCCTTGATATTGCCAAGGACAAGCCGGTTGTATTACCTATGACGATCAAACATTATTGAGGATGGCAGGATAATGACATAGCTGTCAAATTTACCATATCAGTAGCATCGATTGTTGTTGCTTATCCAATATTGTAGGGATAAACAGAGTGTGAGTGTGATGTTAAGCCCGGTGTCTACGCTGGAAATCCCCTACTCAACGATCCCCACTGCTCTGGTGGTGTAGCCATGGCGGTTCTCTGGTTTTACTTTTCTACACTGCTCAGGTTTAGCCGGAGTTCCACTCTATAATAAGTTTGGAGCGCTCTCTGGACACCATCTAGTGATGTCGTTCCCTTCCTTTTCGCGTGTTTTGGATGAACTTGTACTAAGACCCACTGTATTTTTCGAGCTTCTATGCAATGGAGTCGGGGAAACCCTCCCTGTTGATCTAAAAAAATATTGTATGTATATAGCCTAGCATAATGTGTACCAAAACCATTGAATAAACGTACTTATGATTGCTCTCCCAATAAATTACTCAAATATTGAGATCTATTAAGGCAAATATCCAACAATAGCTATGACTTCTTCTAGGGTCACTATTCACTATTTCAGCTCGAACATGATAAGGGTACAATTGTAGGGCATGAGAACCTAGAATTGTACATCTCTAATAATTACAAAAAACTTTTTGGAGCACCTGAGAACAATTTTGTGTCGCTCGATGAGCATGTGGTTGAGGATTTGCCGCTGCTAGGGGCAGACAAGAATGAGATTATGTATGCGCCATTCACTGAGAAAGAGGTGTTTGAGGCGATAGCACAAATGAAGAATAATAGGGCGCCAAGACCGGATGGTTTCCCAACAGAGTTGAGATGCTGGCCTATCATTAAGGGTGACCTCATGCCCATGTTCCATGACTTGTTTAATGGCCAACTTCAGGGACATGGAGTATTTGATCCCGAGCTCATATGCTCCTGCATGAATAGTAAAATTAAAAAAAAGTAAAAAAATCAAAAAAATCTGAATTTTTTTTTTGATGAACATTGACAAATTTTCTAGCTGCGTGCAAAATTTCAAGTCGAAATGACATTCGTGGAGGTCTGGGTGAAAAAAATAAAATTGATGGTCCAAAAAGACCGTGAAGGAATTGACAACCCCTTTATCGCGTTGGGTGCAAGTGTTTGATTGTTCGTGCAGGTGCATAGTTTGGGGACTTGCTTGTATCTCCTACTAGATTGATACCTTGGTTCTTAACTGAGGGAAATACTTATCTCTACTTTGCTGCATCACCCTTTCCTCTTCAAGGGAAAAACCAACACAAGCTCAAGAAGTAGCAGGAAGAATTTCTGGCGCCATTGTCAGGGAGATCTACATCAAGCCTACCAAGTACCCATCATAAACTCTCATCTCTTGCATTACATTATTTGCTATTTTTCTCTCGTTTTCCTCTCCCCCACCTCTAAAACGTTTTCAGAAAAATATAAAAAGATTTGCCTTTTTATTCGCCCTTCTTCCGTTCGTCTTTTCGTTTGCTTTTTGGTTGCTCGTGTGCTTGATTACTTGCTTTGTCACGATGACTCAAGAGAATACCAAGTTGTGTGACTTTTCCAATACTAATAATAATGATTTTGTTAGTACTCCGATTGCTCCCGCCACTAGTGCGGAATCTTATGAAATTAATGCTGCTTTGTTGAATCTTGTTATGGAAGATCAATTTTCCGGCCTTCCTAGTGAAGATGTCGCATCCCATCTAAATACTTTCGTTGAATTGTGTGATATGCAAAAGAAGAAAGATGTGGATAATGATATTGTCAAATTGAAGTTATTTCCGTTCTCATTTCGAGATTGTGCTAAAACTTGGTTTCATCTTTGCCTAAAAATAGTATTGATTTATGGAACAAGTGTAAAGATGATTTTATTTCCAAGTATTTTCCTCCCGCTAAGATTATCTTCCTTAGGAACGATATAATGAATTTTAAGCAACTTGATCATGAACATGTTGCACAATCTTGGGAGAGGATAAAATTAATGATAAAAAATTGCCCTACTCGTAGTTTAAGTTTATGGATGATCATATAAATTTTTTATGTTGGGTTGAATTTTGAATCTAGAAATCTTTTAGATTCGGCCGCAGGGGGTACTTTTATGGAAATCACATTAGGATAAGCGAAAGATCCTCGCTAATATCATAGCTAATTACTCGCAATGGCATAGCGAAAGATCCTCTACTAGTAAAAAAGTGCATGCGATTGAAGAAATTAATGTTTTGAGTGGAAAGATGGATGAATTTATGAAATTGTTTGCTAGTAAGAGTGATCCTATTGATCCTAATGATATGTCTTTGTCCACTTTGATTGACGATAATAATGAATCTATGGATATGAATTTTGTTGGTAGGAACTGTCGGTGTCAAAACCGACGGATCTCGGGTAGGGGGTCCCGAACTGTGCATCTAGGATCGATGGTAACAGGAGACATGGGACACGATGTTTACCCAGGTTCGGGCCCTCTCTATGGAGGTAATACCCTACTTCCTGCTTGATTGATCTTGATGAATATGAGTATTACAAGAGTTGATCTAGGGGGGGGGGGGGGGGGGGGGGGGGGGGGGGGGGGGGGGGGGGGGGGGGGGGGGGGGGGGGGGGGGGGGGGGGGGGGGGGGGGGGGGGGGGGGGGGGGGGGGGGGGGGGGGGGGGGGGGGGGGGGGGGGGGGGGGGGGGGGGGGGGGGGGGGGGGGGGGGGGGGGGGGGGGGGGGGGGGGGGGGGGGGGGGGGGGGGGGGGGGGGGGGGGGGGGGGGGGGGGGGGGGGGGGGGGGGGGGGGGGGGGGGGGGGGGGGGGGGGGGGGGGGGGGGGGGGGGGGGGGGGGGGGGGGGGGGGGGGGGGGGGGGGGGGGGGGGGGGGGGGGGGGGGGGGGGGGGGGGGGGGGGGGGGGGGGGGGGGGGGGGGGGGGGGGGGGGGGGGGGGGGGGGGGGGGGGGGGGGGGGGGGGGGGGGGGGGGGGGGGGGGGGGGGGGGGGGGGGGGGGGGGGGGGGGGGGGGGGGGGGGGGGGGGGGGGGGGGGGGGGGGGGGGGGGGGGGGGGGGGGGGGGGGGGGGGGGGGGGGGGGGGGGGGGGGGGGGGGGGGGGGGGGGGGGGGGGGGGGGGGGGGGGGGGGGGGGGGGGGGGGGGGGGGGGGGGGGGGGGGGGGGGGGGGGGGGGGGGGGGGGGGGGGGGGGGGGGGGGGGGGGGGGGGGGGGGGGGGGGGGGGGGGGGGGGGGGGGGGGGGGGGGGGGGGGGGGGGGGGGGGGGGGGGGGGGGGGGGGGGGGGGGGGGGGGGGGGGGGGGGGGGGGGGGGGGGGGGGGGGGGGGGGGGGGGGGGGGGGGGGGGGGGGGGGGGGGGGGGGGGGGGGGGGGGGGGGGGGGGGGGGGGGGGGGGGGGGGGGGGGGGGGGGGGGGGGGGGGGGGGGGGGGGGGGGGGGGGGGGGGGGGGGGGGGGGGGGGGGGGGGGGGGGGGGGGGGGGGGGGGGGGGGGGGGGGGGGGGGGGGGGGGGGGGGGGGGGGGGGGGGGGGGGGGGGGGGGGGGGGGGGGGGGGGGGGGGGGGGGGGGGGGGGGGGGGGGGGGGGGGGGGGGGGGGGGGGGGGGGGGGGGGGGGGGGGGGGGGGGGGGGGGGGGGGGGGGGGGGGGGGGGGGGGGGGGGGGGGGGGGGGGGGGGGGGGGGGGGGGGGGGGGGGGGGGGGGGGGGGGGGGGGGGGGGGGGGGGGGGGGGGGGGGGGGGGGGGGGGGGGGGGGGGGGGGGGGGGGGGGGGGGGGGGGGGGGGGGGGGGGGGGGGGGGGGGGGGGGGGGGGGGGGGGGGGGGGGGGGGGGGGGGGGGGGGGGGGGGGGGGGGGGGGGGGGGGGGGGGGGGGGGGGGGGGGGGGGGGGGGGGGGGGGGGGGGGGGGGGGGGGGGGGGGGGGGGGGGGGGGGGGGGGGGGGGGGGGGGGGGGGGGGGGGGGGGGGGGGGGGGGGGGGGGGGGGGGGGGGGGGGGGGGGGGGGGGGGGGGGGGGGGGGGGGGGGGGGGGGGGGGGGGGGGGGGGGGGGGGGGGGGGGGGGGGGGGGGGGGGGGGGGGGGGGGGGGGGGGGGGGGGGGGGGGGGGGGGGGGGGGGGGGGGGGGGGGGGGGGGGGGGGGGGGGGGGGGGGGGGGGGGGGGGGGGGGGGGGGGGGGGGGGGGGGGGGGGGGGGGGGGGGGGGGGGGGGGGGGGGGGGGGGGGGGGGGGGGGGGGGGGGGGGGGGGGGGGGGGGGGGGGGGGGGGGGGGGGGGGGGGGGGGGGGGGGGGGGGGGGGGGGGGGGGGGGGGGGGGGGGGGGGGGGGGGGGGGGGGGGGGGGGGGGGGGGGGGGGGGGGGGGGGGGGGGGGGGGGGGGGGGGGGGGGGGGGGGGGGGGGGGGGGGGGGGGGGGGGGGGGGGGGGGGGGGGGGGGGGGGGGGGGGGGGGGGGGGGGGGGGGGGGGGGGGGGGGGGGGGGGGGGGGGGGGGGGGGGGGGGGGGGGGGGGGGGGGGGGGGGGGGGGGGGGGGGGGGGGGGGGGGGGGGGGGGGGGGGGGGGGGGGGGGGGGGGGGGCCCCTTTGAAGGAGGGGGGTGCGCCGCTTCCACCGGTGGCCCCTGTCCATCCAGGGGCGCTGGATAACCTGATGGAGGCGCTACGAGGCGTCTCCGTCGTGGACGAGCACCGTGTCCTTATGGGTGCGGTGATCGAAAAGGTTCGGTCCGCCAAAAGTGGACTGAACAAAGCCTGCAGCAACCTGTTAACAAGTTTCGAGGTAAGTGACGTAGAAAGAGAAAAAAAACCATGTAGTCAGTAGCCCTTGAGACACTGTCCGGTATTCGGCGAGAAGAACCGGACAGAGGATCGATCCTTTGTTATAAGAGACTAACTTAATATGTACCAATAAGCAGGCGTCACTATTGGCCGCAACCTCACATGCGGCCGAAGTCTCTGAACTGAAGCAGAGGCTGGAGCGGACCGAGAATGAGCTCGGCGAGGTTAAGATTCGGCTCCAGGAGAAGCAAGGTGAATGATGACTTGCTGTGTGTTCGGAAAGAACAAGCGCTATATATTGACCGTAGTGTCGTAATATGTGCAGGAGCCGTGACCGAGGTCGAGGCCCTAAAAAAGGCCCTGGCCGAAGCCGAGGGGAAGGCTGTCCAGCAGCAAGCCGCCCGGAAGAAGCTCAAGGCCCGGGTCAAGGAGGTCCAGTAGGAGCTCCAGGATGCGGTGAAAAAATGCGAGGCCTTGGAGCATGATGCGTCGGTTCAAGGGGCCGAACTCGCCAAGGCTCGTCAGAGCACGGAGACCACACGGAATGAGGCCCAGGCCGCCCTCCAGGAGATCCAGGAGGCCAAGAAGATCACGGCGGGTAAGGCATTTAAGATGCAAAGCAAGTATGCGGAGAAACAGTACCTTTTACTAACCCGGGTTCGGAGTTCCCCAGGGGATTTTGTGGATTTACCACGCAGTGTATCAGACGCCGCGGAGTTCTACCGAGCCGAAGGAGGGGGTTCTACGGAGAAGCTATTCTGGTCGCAGTATGCGACGCCAGAGCATCCCGTGTCCTTCACCGATCAGCTGAAACAGCTGGTGGAGCTGCACAGGGTAGCCGAACTAGCCATGAAGGATTTGATGATCCGGCTGTGGCCAGCCGAAGCTATGCCCGGCAGCTACTTCGGACTCGTGAGGCGGCTAGTGGAAGCCTGTCCGCGGCTCGACACCGTCAAGCGATCAGCCTGCATCAAAGGTGCTCGCATGGCCTTCGCCCGTTGCAAGATGTGGTGGGCGAAGATGAACGCCGTCGACGTGGCCAGAGGGCCGCCAGAGGGCAAGGAGCACCGCACACCCGAGCGATATTTTGCGGATGTCCTAGAAGGGTCTCGACTTGCAGCAGCGCAGTGCGGGCAGGACATTATTTTTGAATGAATACATTCGTGTTGTCCTTTGCCTTGTATTATGAAAACAAAGCCTGTTTTGTAATGTAATTTCGTTATGCTTTAATTGTTTCCTCCTGTGCGGCCGTGTTGTATGCAATCTGAGGGTTGGCCAGTCATCTGCTTCTGCCCTCGCGTAGGTAGTACGGAGGTGTTCGGGATGGAATCTAAACAATCTTGATCCAATTGTATGGTCCTTGAAGGAGTTGTTTAGCGCAACGAACAAGGCAATCAGACTATACGGCTTAAACGCCCTCACTTAGCCATAGGAGTTTTATAATAAAGCATGGGCGCAGCCCCTGGTCCAAGCCAGGGTGCTATCAGCATCTGATTGGGAAGTGCCGATCTCTCGCATAATGCGGAAAAAATCTCCAACGATTTTGTAACCCTCGAACAGCTGACCGGCTCTCGCCGTATCATGACAGTCAGTTTTCGGCTTTCTCTACTGAGGTGCTCATCTGGTCAAGGCCAGGGCACAATTGCAGTAGTTCTCCCTTTACTACCCTAGCCGATATAGCGGAACGTAGGGTAGCAAACACAGGAGCCGGGCAACCCAACTATTGACCAAAGACATGATTCAGAGCCAATGCATATAATGCTAAATTCGGGGTGCCGAACTTATATATATAAAAAGTGTTCGGACTTTGTTGCCGTATTGTGGGGCGATAAGGAGCCCCTGGCGAGTATGGAACGTACCAAAGTGTACGGATGCAGCCGATAAGCAGATCAAAATAAAATGAAGTAAGAAGCGAAAACCATAGAAACTGGGCCGCAAACCATTTTCATTATATCTGGATGGATACATCAAGGCGTATCTTGTACAAACAGTGCGATAAGCATCCGGGCTATTTAACATGCCGGAATCAAGAGGGCGCAGTGTGCGGGTCCTGAAAAATAAGTAAAAATACCGTCAAGAAGAACGTATAGAGGTTACCCTACACACCTATGCTGCTTGCCTCCTTTGTATGCCGATCCTTCGAAAGGACTAGTGATCAGGCCCGCGGGAAAAGGAACCTGAAACAAAAAGGAAAAAAGTGAAAGTATGTGTGTCCGGGATCGGTCTAGCCGAACTGTAGATCCCGGGTTAGCTTGTGCCTCCGTCGATGTCCATGGAATTTTGAGTGCGTAATTATGTACGCATGGTACGAATGCCACTACTTCATCGGGACTGGGACAGAGGCCGAATTGCTAATCGAGCTCTTGACGAGCCACGCTGTCCTGTTGCAGTGTAGTCCGGAACCTCTTAATGATGTCCAAGGGCTCGACAGCCGTACTATGGTGCTGCTTGAGAAGGCCGCTCTGTACCTCTGCTGCTAGGGCGGCGGTGTGCTCCTTTGTTCGGAGGGAGCGTTCCGTATTGCCATTGACTGTTATGACGCCGCGTGGACCGGGCATCTTGAGCTTGAGATAAGCATAGTGTGGCACTGCATTGAATCTAGCAAACGCGGTTCGTCCGAGCAGTGCGTGGTAGCTGCTGCGGAAGGGGACGATATCGAAGATTAACTCTTCGCTTCGGAAGTTGTCCGGAGAACCGAAGACCACTTCCAGCGTGATTGAGCCCGTACAGCGGGCCTCTACGCCTGGTATGACTCCTTTAAAGGTAGTCTTTGTTGGTTTTATTCGTGAGGGGTTAATGCCCATCTTCCGCACTGTGTCCTGATAAAGCAGGTTGAGGCTGCTACCACCGTCCATCGGGACTCGTGTTAGGTGAAACCCGTCAATAATTGGGTCGAGGACTAGTGCGGCTGAACCGCCATGGCGGATACTAGTTGGGTGATCTCGACAATCGAAGGTGATCGGGAACGACGACCACGGATTGAATTTTGGGGCGACTGGCTCTACCGCGTAGACGTACCTAAGTGCTCGCTTGCGCTCCCTTTTGGGGATGTGTGTAGTGTATATCATGTTCACCGTTTTGACTTGAGGGGGAAATTTCTTATGCCCCCCGTGTTCGGCTGCCGGGGCTCTTCGTCCTCGTCCTCACTTTGTGATCCCTTTTCTTTGTTTTCGGCATTTAACTTGCCAGCCTGTTTGAAAACCCAACAATCCCTGTTGGTATGATTGGCTTGCTTATCCGGGGTGCCATGTATCTGGCATGGACGGTCGAGTATGCGGTCTAGGCTGGAAGGTCCTTCATTGTTTCTTTTGTAGGGCTTCTTCCGTTGGCCGGACTTGGAGCCACTGAATCCGGCGTTAACTGTGGTGTCATCGGTGTTGTCGCCATTGTTTTGGCATTTGTGTCTATTGCGCCGGAGCTTGCTGGTGCTGTTCTTGGCCTCGAAGGGGCCTGCTTCGCTGGCTGTGTTCTTGCTACGAGCCAGCCAGCTGTCCTCACCCGCGCAAAAGCGGGTCATGAGTGTCGTAGGGCTGCCATAGACTTCGGCTTTTCTTGGCCGAGGTGGCGTGCTAGCCATTCGTCATGGATGCTATGTTTGAAGGCTGCTAGGGCCTCGGCATCCGGACAGTCAACGATCTGGTTCTTTTTGGTTAGGAACCTAGTCCAGAATTTTCCTCCAGGTTGTTGAACTATGTGGCTTAAGTCATCGGCATCTGGTGGCCGGGCATAAGTTCCTTGGAAGTTATCGAGGAAAGCCTCTTCCAAGTCCTCCCAGCTGCCGATGGAATTCTCAGGCAGACTATTTAGCCAGTGTCGAGCTGGTCCTTTGAGCTTTAATGGGAGGTATTTGATAGCGTGGAGGTCATCTCCTCGGGCCATATGGATGTGGAGAATAAAATCTTCGATCCACACTGCGGGATCGGTTGTTCCGTCGTATGATTCAATATTGACGGGCTTGAACCCCTCGGGGAATTCGTGATCCAGCACCTCGTCTGTGAAGCAGAGAGGGTGTGCGGCGCCTCTATAGCGGGCCGCGTCGCGGCGCACCTCCGATGAAGTCCGCCTGCGGTTATCGGCCCGGGTGTGATTAAGTTTGTCACGTCCAAATAGGTAGCTGTCATCCTGAGTAGGGAAGCGTCCTCACGACTCGTAGATTGATCTGGTGTGTCCTGCTCTACTGTCTAATTCCTGCCAAAGGTCGTATGTATGGTCCCGAGCTGTTCTGTCCCTATTTTTGCAAGGCGGTGGGGCGGGCTGTTGTTTGGCCTGAGTTGCCGCTTTATCCTGACCGTGGGGTGGCCGGTCCGCCGCACTATCCCGACCGCGTGGTGGTCGGTCCGCATTGCGCGAGGGAGGTATGGGATCTGGTGCCTCCTCATCGAACTGAGGTAGGAGTCTGCGTTTTGGGTAACTCTTTGCTGGGCGCTTGAGGCCGTATTCTTCGGCTGCCAGGACATCGGTCCATCTATCGATGAGTAGGTCTTGATCTGCTTGGAGCTGCTGCTGCTTTTTCTTTAGGCTTCTTGCAGTAGCTATGAGCTGGCGCTTAAAGCGCTCCTGCTCGAGGGGTGCCTCAGGCACGATGAAGTCCTCATTGCCAAGGCTCTCATCATCCTCGGAGGGTGGATGGTAACTATCATCATCCGGGTCATTGGGCGTGGCCTGTTTATCAGGGTTATCTTGCCCGTTGTCATGTTCCTCCTGTTCGGATGCAGCCCCCATAGGGTCTTCATTGTTTTCGGCGTCGCCCGGGGTACTATTTTCTCCGGTGCCAGTGTAGCCATCTTTTGAGCGACGGGGCTTAGAACGGCGTTTGGGGCGCCGGCGCTTGGACTGCGTCTCAGAGGGTTTATTCGTGTCTGGCTCTTCTTTGTCGTCGCCAGATCCTTTAGGTGTATCAACCATGTACACGTCGTACGAAGAGGTGGCCGTCCAATGTCCAGTGAATGGCGGGTCTTGGCCTTGCTTCTTGTCGGCATCGTCGTCCATACCGTCGGTGTCTTCGGAGCCATAGTCAAGCGCGTCGGTTAGGTCATCGACAGTGGCTATGAAGTGGGTGGCGGGTGGGAAGCAAAATTCCTCGTCATCCGCCTCTAGCTCGAACCGAACATAGTTCGGCTATGAGTCCTTCTCCAAGGACAGCTTTAAAGAGTTTAGCACATCACCCAAGGGTGAATGCTGGAAGATGTCTGCAGCACTAAATTCGAAAATCGATAACCGATCCAGCTCGGTGTCCGCAGGCGTACCTGGTCTGGAACTTATAGCCGGAGACGAGTCCGGAGTTCCATTGACGCAGATATTGCAGGATGTCGAGTCCGTGTGTGGCTCCAACACCGCGGACTTTGTGGCCTCGGATGGCACGATCTGCTTCAGTTCTAAGGCCGTTGCAACAATAGGAACCATCTCCTGGATGTGATCCGATGACAGATTTAAGTCATGTTCATCGGGGCAAGGGGGAGCGATCGCTGCGGTCTCAAACCCATTGAAGATCAAGTCTCCACGGGTATCCGCGACGTAGTTCGAGCTTCCAAACCTGACCTGGTGGCCAGGGGCATAGCTGTCGATCTGCTCCAGACGGCCAAGCGAGTTGGCCCGCAGTATGAAGCAGCCGAACATAAAAATCTGTCCGGGGAGGAAGGTTCTTCCTTGGACAGCGTCATTATCGACGATTGAAGGGGCCATCGAACCTTTTGTCGACGGCACAATGGAACTCTCAATGAAAGCACCAATGTCGGTGTCAAAACCGGCGGATCTCGGGTAGGGGGTCCCGAACTGTGCGTCTAGGATCGATGGTAACAGGAGACGGGGGGGGGGGGGGGGGGGGGGGGGGGGGGGGGGGGGGGGGGGGGGGGGGGGGGGGGGGGGGGGGGGGGGGGGGGGGGGGGGGGGGGGGGGGGGGGGGGGGGGGGGGGGGGGGGGGGGGGGGGGGGGGGGGGGGGGGGGGGGGGGGGGGGGGGGGGGGGGGGGGGGGGGGGGGGGGGGGGGGGGGGGGGGGGGGGGGGGGGGGGGGGGGGGGGGGGGGGGGGGGGGGGGGGGGGGGGGGGGGGGGGGGGGGGGGGGGGGGGGGGGGGGGGGGGGGGGGGGGGGGGGGGGGGGGGGGGGGGGGGGGGGGGGGGGGGGGGGGGGGGGGGGGGGGGGGGGGGGGGGGGGGGGGGGGGGGGGGGGGGGGGGGGGGGGGGGGGGGGGGGGGGGGGGGGGGGGGGGGGGGGGGGGGGGGGGGGGGGGGGGGGGGGGGGGGGGGGGGGGGGGGGGGGGGGGGGGGGGGGGGGGGGGGGGGGGGGGGGGGGGGGGGGGGGGGGGGGGGGGGGGGGGGGGGGGGGGGGGGGGGGGGGGGGGGGGGGGGGGGGGGGGGGGGGGGGGGGGGGGGGGGGGGGGGGGGGGGGGGGGGGGGGGGGGGGGGGGGGGGGGGGGGGGGGGGGGGGGGGGGGGGGGGGGGGGGGGGGGGGGGGGGGGGGGGGGGGGGGGGGGGGGGGGGGGGGGGGGGGGGGGGGGGGGGGGGGGGGGGGGGGGGGGGGGGGGGGGGGGGGGGGGGGGGGGGGGGGGGGGGGGGGGGGGGGGGGGGGGGGGGGGGGGGGGGGGGGGGGGGGGGGGGGGGGGGGGGGGGGGGGGGGGGGGGGGGGGGGGGGGGGGGGGGGGGGGGGGGGGGGGGGGGGGGGGGGGGGGGGGGGGGGGGGGGGGGGGGGGGGGGGGGGGGGGGGGGGGGGGGGGGGGGGGGGGGGGGGGGGGGGGGGGGGGGGGGGGGGGGGGGGGGGGGGGGGGGGGGGGGGGGGGGGGGGGGGGGGGGGGGGGGGGGGGGGGGGGGGGGGGGGGGGGGGGGGGGGGGGGGGGGGGGGGGGGGGGGGGGGGGGGGGGGGGGGGGGGGGGGGGGGGGGGGGGGGGGGGGGGGGGGGGGGGGGGGGGGGGGGGGGGGGGGGGGGGGGGGGGGGGGGGGGGGGGGGGGGGGGGGGGGGGGGGGGGGGGGGGGGGGGGGGGGGGGGGGGGGGGGGGGGGGGGGGGGGGGGGGGGGGGGGGGGGGGGGGGGGGGGGGGGGGGGGGGGGGGGGGGGGGGGGGGGGGGGGGGGGGGGGGGGGGGGGGGGGGGGGGGGGGGGGGGGGGGGGGGGGGGGGGGGGGGGGGGGGGGGGGGGGGGGGGGGGGGGGGGGGGGGGGGGGGGGGGGGGGGGGGGGGGGGGGGGGGGGGGGGGGGGGGGGGGGGGGGGGGGGGGGGGGGGGGGGGGGGGGGGGGGGGGGGGGGGGGGGGGGGGGGGGGGGGGGGGGGGGGGGGGGGGGGGGGGGGGGGGGGGGGGGGGGGGGGGGGGGGGGGGGGGGGGGGGGGGGGGGGGGGGGGGGGGGGGGGGGGGGGGGGGGGGGGGGGGGGGGGGGGGGGGGGGGGGGGGGGGGGGGGGGGGGGGGGGGGGGGGGGGGGGGGGGGGGGGGGGGGGGGGGGGGGGGGGGGGGGGGGGGGGGGGGGGGGGGGGGGGGGGGGGGGGGGGGGGGGGGGGGGGGGGGGGGGGGGGGGGGGGGGGGGGGGGGGGGGGTATCGGGGGGTAACATGAAGAAGTTGGAATACAGTAGATATTACACCAATATAAATAAAGAATGAGTTCACAACAGTACCAAAAGGTGGTGATTTATTTTCTTATACTAATGGATCTATGAGTTTTCTGTTGAGTTTTGTGTTGTGAAGTTTTCAAGTTTTGGGTAAAGATTTGATGGAATGTGGAATAAGGAGTGGCAAGAGCCTAAGCTTGGGGATGCCCAAGGCACCCCAAGGTAATATTCAAGGACAACCAATCGTCTAAGCTTGGGGATGCCCCGGATGGCATCCCCTCTTTCATCTTCGTCTATCGGTAAATTTACTTGAGGCTATATTTTTATTCACCACATGATATGTGTTTTGCTTGGAGCGTCTTGTATCATATGAGTGTTTGCTTTTTAGTTTTCCACAATCATCCTTGCTGTAGACACCTTTTGAGAGGGACACACATGAATCGTGAATTTATTAGAATACTCTATGTGCTTCACTTATATCTTTTGAGCTAGGCAATTATGCTCTAGTGCTTCACTTATATCTTTTTAGAGCACGGCGGTGGTTTTATTTTTATAGAAATTGTTGAACTCTCATGCTTCACTTATATTATTTTGAGAGTCTGTAAACAACGTGGTAATTTGCTTAGGTTATGAAATTAGTCCTAATATGATGGGCATCCAAGAGGGATATAATAAAAAAATTCATATAAAGAGCATTGAATACTATGAGAAGTTTGATTCCTTATGATTATTTTGAGATATAAAGATAGTGATATTAGAGTCATGCTCACTGAACTAATACTCTTTCAAGATGATCATTTCAGAAAGTTCAATGATTGGCATGGCATGGACTAGAGATGTGGACCCCTCAAAATGCTAAGGACATATATTGGCAAAAGCTCAAGACTCTATATTTTCATTTTAGTGATCCAAGATCACATTGAGTCCATAGGAAAAGTCAATACTATTAAAAGGGGATGAGGTGTTGCTTAATGGCTTGCTTGCTCAAAATGCTTAGTGATATGCTCCAAAAGCCCTCTGATACGTCCATTTTGCATCATGCTTTTATATCGATATTTTTTGCATTATGGGCTGTTATTACACATTATGTCACAATACTTATGCCTTTTCTCTCTTATTTTACAAGGTTTACATGAAGAGGGAGAATGCTGGCAACTGGAATTCTGGGCTGGAAAAGGAGCAAATATTAGAGACCTATTCTGCACAACTCCAAAAGTCCTGAAATTCCACGAAAGTCAGTTTTGGAATGTATTAAAAATATTGGGCGAAGAAAGCACCACAGGGGGGCCACCCACCGTCCACGAGGGTGGAGGGCGCGCCCTACCCCCTGGGCGCGCCCCCCTGCCTCGTGGGCCACCTGGCAGCCCCCCGATGCCCATCTTCTGGTATAAGGTGTCTTCTGCCCTGGAAAAAATCATAAGGAAGCTTTCGAGACGAAGCGCCGCCGTCTCGAGGCGGAACCTGGCGAAACCAATCTAGGGCTCCGGTGGAGCTGTTCTGTCGGGGAAACATCCCTCCGGGAGGGGGAAATCGTCACCATCGTCATCACCATTGATCCTCTCATCGGGGGGGGGGGGGGGGGGGGGGGGGGGGGACCAGCACCATCTCCTCTCAAACCCTAGTTCACCTCTTGTATCCGATCTTTGTCTCAAAACCTCAGATTGGTACCTGTGGGTTGCTAGTAGTGTTGATTACTCTTTGTAGTTGATGCTAGTTGGTTTATTCGGTAGAAGATCATATGTTCAGATCCTTTATGCATACTAATACCCCTCTGATTATGAACATGAATATGATTTGTGAGTAGTTATGTTTGTTCCTGAGGACATGGGAGAAGTCTTGTTATAAGTAGTCATGTGAATTTGGTATTCGTTCGATATTTTGATGAGATGTATGTTGTCTTTCCTCTAGTGGTGTTATGTGAACGTTGACTACATGACACTTCACCATTGTTTGGGCCTAGAGGAAGGCATTGGGAAGTAATAAGTAGATGATGGGTTGCTAGAGTGACAGAAGCTTAAACCCTAGTTTATGCGTTGCTTCGTAAGGGGCTGATTTGGATCCACATGTTTCATGCTATGGTTAGGTTTATCTTAATTCTTCTTTCGTTGTTGCGGATGCTTGCGATAGGGGTTAATCATAAGTGGGATGCTTGTCCAAGGAAGGGCAGTACCCAAGCACCGGTCCACCCACATATCAAATTATCAAAGTAATGAACGCGAATCATATGAGCATGATGAAAACTAGCTTGACGATAATTCCCATGTGTCCTCGGGAGCGTTTTCCTTTATATAAGAGTTTGTCCAGGCTTGTCCTTTGCTACAAAAAGAATTGGGCCACCTTGCTGCACCTTGTTTACTTTTACTACTTGTTACTCGTTACAAATTACCTTATCACAAAACTATCTGTTACCGATAATTTCAGTGCTTGCAGAAAATACCTTACTGAAAACTGTTTATCATTTCCTTCTGCTCCTCGTTGGGTTCGACACTCTTACTTATCGAAAGGACTATGATAGATCCCCTATACTTGTGGGTCATCAAGACTCTTTTCTGGTGCCGTTGCCGGGGAGTGAAGCGCCTTTGGTAGGTGGAATTTGGTAAGGAAAAATTTATATAGTGTACTGAAATTTACTGTCACTTGTTACTATGGAAAATAATCCTTTGAGGGGCTTGTTCGGGGTATCTTCACCCCGACCAGTAGAGCAAAGAGTTGCTCCTCAACCTACTAAACCTACTGAAAATGTTTACTTTGAAATTCCTTCGGGTATGATAGAGAAACTGCTAGCTAATCCTTTTACAGGAGATGGAACATTACATCCCGATATGCACCTAATCTATGTGGATGAAGTTTGTGGATTATTTAAGCTTGCAGGTATGCTCGAGGATGTTATCAAGAAGAAGGTCTTCCCTTTATCTTTGAAGGGAAAGGCATTGACATGGTTTAGGCTATGTGATGATATTGGATCATGGAACTACAACCGATTGAAATTGGACTTTCATCAGAAGTTTTATCCTATGCATCTTGTTCATCGTGATCGTAATTATATATATAATTTTTGGCCTCGCGAAGGAGAAAGTATCGCTCAAGCTTTGGGAGGGCTTAAGTCAATGTTATATTCATGCCCCAATCATGAGCTCTCAAGAGAAATTATTATTCAAAATTTTTATGCTCGGCTTTCTCTCAATAATCGCTCCATGCTCGATACTTCTTGTACTGGTTCTTTTATGATGAAGACTATTAAATTCAGATGGGACTTATTGGAAAGAATTAAATGCAACTCTGAGGATTGGGAACTCGACGAAGGTAAGGAGTCAGGTATAACACCTAAGTTTGATTGTGTTAAATCTTTTATGGATACCGATGTTTTTCGTGAATTTAGCACTAAATATGGACTTGACTCTGAGATAGTAGCTTCTTTCTGTGAATCATTTGCTACTCATGTTGATCTCCCTAAGGAGAAGTGGTTTAAATATCATCCTCCCATTGAAGTAAAAGTAGTTGAACCTATTAAAGTTGAAGAAAAGACTATCACTTATAATGTTGATCCTATTGTTCCTACCGCTTATATTGAGAAACCACCTTTCCCTGTTAGAATAAAGGATCATGCTAAAGCTTCAACTGTGGTTCGTAAGAGTAATGCTAGAACATCAACACCCTCTGAGCAAATTAAAGTTGAACCTAGTATTGCTATGGTTAAGGATCTCTTGGTCGATAATATTGATGGGCATGTTATTTACTTCTGTAATGAAGCTGCTAGAATTGCTAGACCCGATACTAAAAATAAACATAGACCTGTTGTCGGCATGCCTGTTGTTTCTGTTAAAATAGGAGATCATTGTTATCATGGCTTATGTGATATGGGTGCTAGTGCGAGTGCAATACCTCATTCCTTGTACAAAGAAATTATGCATGATATTGCACCTGCTGAGATAAAAGATATAGATGTTACAATTAAGCTTGCGAATAGAGATACTATTTCACCAATTGGGATTGTTAGAGATGTTGAAGTCTTGTGTGGGAAAGTTAAATATCCTACTGATTTTCTTGTTCTTGGTTCCCCACAAGATGACTTTTGTCCCATTATATTTGGTAGACCCTTCTTGAATACTGTTAATGCTAGGATAGACTGCGAGAAGGATATTGTTACTGTTGGTTTAGGAGATATGTCTCATGATTTTAATTTTGCTAAATTTCGTAGACAACCTCATGATAAAGAATTGCCTAGTAAAGATGAAATTATTGGTCGTGCTTCTATTGCCGTGCCTCCTAATGATCCTTTAGAGCAATATTTGCTAGACCGTGAAAATGATATGTTTATGAATGAAAGAAGGGAAATAGATGAAGTATTCTTTAAACAAGGACCTATTTTGAAACACAACTTGCCTGTTGAAATTCTAGGGGATCCTCCTCCACCCAAGGGTGATCCCATGTTTGAGCTTAAACCATTACCTGATACTCTTAAATATGCTTATCTTGATGAAAAGAAGATATATCCTGTTATTATTAGTGCTAACCTTTCAGAGCAGGAAGAAGAGAAATTATTGAAAACTCTGAAGAAGCACCGTGCTGCTATTGGATATACTCTTGATGATCTTAAGGGAATTAGTCCCACTCTATGCCAGCACAAAATAAAATTGGAGAAAGATGCTAAACCGGTTGTTGATCACCAACGACGGTTAAATCCTAAGATGAAAGAAGTGGTAAGAAATGAAATACTAAAGCTTCTGGAGGCGGGTATAATTTATCCCGTTGCTGATAGTCAGTGGGTAAGTCCTGTCCATTGTGTCCCTAAAAAGGGAGGTATTACTGTTGTTCCTAATGATAAAGATGAATTGATCCCACAAAGAATTGTTACAGGTTATAGAATGGTAATTGATTTCCGCAAACTGAATAAAGCCACTAGAAAAGATCATTACCCTTTACCTTTTATTGATCAAATGCTATAAAGATTATCCAAACATACACATTTTTGCTTTCTAGATGGTTATTCTGGTTTCTCTCAAATACCTGTGTCAAAAGAGGATCAGGAAAAGACCACTTTTACTTGCCCTTTCGGTACCTTTGCTTATAGACGTATGCCTTTTGGTTTATGTAATGCACCTGCTACCATTCAAAGATGTTTGACTGCTATATTCTCTAACTTTTGTGAGAAGATTGTTGAGGTTTTCATGGATGATTTCTCCATGTATGGAACTTCTTTTGATGATTGCTTAAGCAACCTTGATCGAGTTTTGCAGAGATGTGAAGAAACTAATCTTGTCTTGAATTGGGAGAAGTGCCACTTTATGGTTAATGAAGGTATTGTCTTGGGGCATAAAATTTCTGAAAGAGGTATTGAAGTTGATAAAGCTAAAGTTGATGCTATTGAAAAGATGCCGTGTCCTAAGGACATTAAAGGTATAAGATGTTTCCTTGGTCATGCCGGTTTTTATAGGAGGTTCATTAAAGACTTCTCAAAAATTTCTAGGCCTCTGACTAATCTCTTACAAAAAGATGTTCCTTTTGTCTTTGATGATGATTGTGTAGAAGCATTTGAAATACTTAAGAAAGCCTTGATCTCTGCACCTATTGTTCAGCCACCTGATTGGAATTTACCCTTTGAAATTATGTGTGATGCTAGTGATTATGCTGTAGGTGCTGTTCTAGGACAAAAAGTTGATAAGAAATTAAATGTTATCCAATATGCTAGTAAAACTCTAGACAGTGCCCAGAGAAATTATGCTACTACTGAAAAAGAATTTTTGGCAGTTGTATTTGCTTGTGATAAGTTCAGACCTTATATTGTTGATTCTAAAGTAATTGTTCACACTGATCATGCTGCTATTAAATATCTTATGGAAAAGAAAGATGATAAACCTAGACTTATTAGATGGGTTCTCTTGCTACAAGAATTTGATTTGCATATTATTGATAGAAAGGGAGCTGAGAACCCCGTTGCAGACAACTTGTCTAGGTTAGAGAATGTTCTTGATGACCCACTACCTATTGATGATAGTTTGCCTGATGAACAATTAGCTGTCATAAATGCTTCTCGTACTGCTCCATGGTATGCTGATTATGCCAATTACATTGTTGCTAAATTTATACCACCTAGTTTCACATACCAGCAAAAGAAAAAGGTTTTCTATGATTTAAGACATTACTTCTGGGATGACCCACACCTTTATAAAGAAGGAGTAGATGGTGTTATTAGACGTTGTGTACCTGAGCATGAACAGGAACAGATCCTACGCAAGTGTCACTCCGAGGCTTATGGAGGACACCATGCTAGAGATAGAACTGCGCATAAGGTATTGCAATCCGGTTTTTATTGGCCTACTCTTTTTAAAGATGCCCGTAAGTTTGTCTTGTCTTGTGATGAATGTCAAAGAATTGGTAATATTAGTAGACGTCAAGAAATGCCTATGAACTATTCACTTGTTATTGAACCATTTGATGTTTGGGGCTTTGATTATATGGGACCGTTTCCTTCCTCTAATGGGTATACACATATTTTAGTTGCTGTTGATTATGTTACTAAGTGGGTGGAAGCTATTCCAACTAGTAGTGCTGATCATAACACCTCTATTAAGATGCTTAAAGAAGTTATTTTTCCGAGGTTTGGAGTCCCTAGATACTTAATGACTGATGGTGGTTCACATTTTATTCATGGTGCTTTTCGCAAAATGCTTGCTAAGTATGATGTTAATCATAGAATTGCATCTCCATACCATCCACAATCTAGTGGTCAAGTAGAACTAAGTAATAGGGAGATTAAATTAATTTTGCAAAAGACCGTTAATAGATCTAGAAAGAATTGGTCCAAGAAACTTGATGATGCATTATGGGCCTATAGAACTGCATATAAAAATCCTATGGGTATGTCTCCATATAAAATAGTTTATGGAAAAGCATGTCACTTACCTCTCGAACTAGAACATAAGGCATATTGGGCCATTAAAGAGCTCAATTATGATCTCAAACTTGGCGGTGAGAAGAGACTATTTGACATTAGCTCACTTGATGAGTGGAGAACCCAGGCCTATGAGAATGCCAAACTGTTTAAAGAAAAAGTTAAAAGATGCCATGACAAAAGGATACAAAAGCGTGATTTTAATGTAGGTGATTATGTTCTGTTATACAACTCTCGTTTAAGATTTTTTGCAGGAAAACTTCTCTCTAAATGGGAGGGTCCTTACGTTATCGAGGAGGTCTATCGTTCCGGTGCCATAAAAATCAACAACTTCGAAGGCACAAATCCAAAGGTGGTGAACGGTCAAAGAATCAAACATTATATCTCAGGTAATCCAATAAATGTTGAAACTAATGTTATTGAAACCGTAACCCCGGAGGAACATAAGGGACACTTTCCAGAACGTTTCAGACGCCGAAAAGGAATAGGTATGTGGTACGGTAAGTAAACCGATTCCAAAACAGTTCTAATAGCAATTTTTCTCCATTTTGGAATATTTAAGAAGATAGAAAAAATAAGAAGTAGTCCGAAAGGGACACGAGGCATCCACGAGGTTGTAGGGCGCGCCCTACCCCCTGGGCGCGCCCCCTGCCCCGTGGGCACCTCGTGTACCCACTGGACTCCGTTTTCTTGCACGATACTTATTTTGGTCGGTAAAAATTCATTATATAATCTCCCGAAGGTTTTGACCACCGTACCACGCAAATATCCTCTATTTTTGTTTCGAGCTGTTTTTCTGACAGATCTAGATCACCATGACGTCTTCGAGCGCTCCCAAGGACAAGTTTTTCGAGAAGGCCATCAACCCCTACCTCGCGGAGGTGCTGCAACACCCTCAAACCATTGAGATGCGTGAGGGGGTGCTGCACATCCGCGATGTTGAGGGACCAAGGAGGATCGGAAGCATGGAGACAAGACTCGAAGCAATGGAGCAGCAAGTTTTCAAGTGCCAGGAGATGGTGGAACGCGGACTCGACGCCAACCACATGATGATCGCGGAGTTCACCAACAACCACAAGTTGGATGCCAAGAACATTGGGGAGGCCATCTTCAAGCTTCACGAGAAAATCGAGCACCTCCAAGCCCAGATGTATGACCTGCAAAACCAAAACTGTGAGTATGAATATAGATTCAAGAGGATGAGTTTGGCTGCAGATTTGAGGATCCCGGAGACTCGATCATCCTTCTATGATGGCGAGCCTATGCCTTGGAACATGGACGACAAGCCTACATCATCACCACCACCATATTCTTCACCACCAAAGGAGAACTGAGTATCGGGTATGGGCACTCCCCTTGGCAACTGCCAAGCTTGGGGGAGGTGCCCCGGTATCGTATCACCATCACACTCCTATCTTTACCGTTTTTCTTAGTTCGATCCTTTTGGTAATATCTTGATCTAGTAGAATAAAGTTTTAGTATGATCTAGTTTTGAGTTTTGCTTTATGATCCTTCTATGTAATCGAGTCCGTGAGCTATATATAATAAAGATTAGTTTTGAGTCGAGGGCTTTGCTATCTTGCTATGATCTTGAGGGAATAAAAGAAAGAATAAAAAGAAATAAAAAGATCATATTGATCTTATGGAGAGTAATGACTTCACATATAAAGAGTATGATGAATAAAAGTTGTTGAGAGTTGACAAACATAGTTTTGGTCATCGTTGCAATTAATAGGAAGTAATAAAGAAAGAGAGGTTTTCACATATAAATATACTATCTTGGACATCTTTTATGATTGTGAGCACTCATTAAAATATGACATGCTAAAAAGTTGATGTTGGACAAGGAAGACAACATAATGGGTTATGTTTTCTTACATCCGAAATGAATTATATTGGCATGGATCATCCAACATGTTGAGCTTGCCTTTCCCCCTCATGCTAGCCAAATTCTTTGCACCAAGTAGAGATACTACTTGTGCTTCCAAATATCCTTAAAGCCGGTTTTGCCATGAGAGTCCACCATATCTACCTATGGATTGAGTAAGATCCTTCAAGTAAGTTGTCTTGTTGCAAGCAATAAAATTGCTCTCTAAATATGTATGACCTATTAGTGTGGAAAAAATAAGCTTTATACGAGCTTGTGATATGGAAGAAATAAAACGCGACGGACTGCATAATAAAGGTCCCTATCACAAGTGGCAATATAAAGTGACGTTCTTTTGCATTAAGATTTTGTGCATCCATATGACAACCTCTGCTTCCCTCTGTGAAGGGCCTATCTTTTATTCTTGTCTTATACCTTATACAAGAGTCATGGTGATCTTCACCTTTCCTTTTTACATTTTATCCTTTGGCAAGCACTATGTGTTGGAAAGATCCTGATATATATATATCTAATTGGATGTGGGTTTTCATAAAGCATTATTGTTGACGTTACCCTTGAGGTAAAAGGTTGGGAGGCAAAACTATAAACCCCTATCTTTCTCTGTGTCCGATTAAAACTTCATACCCATAAGTATTGTGTGAGTGTTAGCAATTGTGAAAGACTAAAAGATAGTTGAGTATGTGGACTTGCTAAAAAGCTCTTATATTGACTCTTTCCGATGTTATGATAAATTGCAATTGCTTCAATGACTGATATTATAGTTTGTTAGTTTTCAATGAAGTTTCTGATTCATACTTTACATTGTGAATAGATTGTTACTTCAGCATAAGAAATCATATGACAATATATATATATATGTTGCTGTTTTAAGAATGATCATGATGCCCTCATGTCCGTATTTTATTTTATCGACACCTCTATCTCTAAAGATGTGGACATATTTTTCGATATCGGCTTCTGCTTGAGGACAAGCGAGGTCTAAGCTTGGGGGAGTTGATACGTCCATTTTGCATCATGCTTTTATATCGATATTTATTGCATTATGGGCTGTTATTACACATTATGTCACAATACTTATGCATTTTCTCTCTTATTTTACAAGGTTTACATGAAGAGGGAGAATGCCGGCAACTGGAATTCTGGGCTGGAAAAGGAGCAAATATTAGAGACCGATTCTGCACAACTCCAAAAGTCCTAAAATTCCACAAAAGTCAGTTTTGGAATATATTAAAAATATTGGGCAAAGAAAGCATTAGAGGGGGGCCACCCACCGTCCACGAGGGTGGACGGCGCGCCCCCTGCCTCGTGGGCCACCTGGCAGCCCCCCGATGCCCATCTTCTGGTATAAGGTGTCTTCTGCCCTGGAAAAAATCATAAGGAAGCTTTCGGGACAAAGCGCCGCCGTCTCGAGGCGGAACCTGGCGAAACCAATCTAGGGCTCCGGCGGAGCTGTTCTGCCGGGGAAACATCCCCCCGGGAGGGGGAAATCGTCACCATCGTCATCACCATCGATCCTCTCATCAGGAGGGGGTCAATCTCCATCAACATCTTCACCAGCACCATCTCCTCTCAAATCCTAGTTCATCTCTTGTATCCGATCTTTGTCTCAAAACCTCAGATTGGTACCTGTGGGTTGCTAGTAGTGTTGATTACTCTTTGTAGTTGATGCTAGTTGGTTTGGGGGGGGGGGGGGGGGGGGGGGGGGGGGGGGGGGGGGGGGGGGGGGGGGGGGGGGGGGGGGGGGGGGGGGGGGGGGGGGGGGGGGGGGGGGGGGGGGGGGGGGGGGGGGGGGGGGGGGGGGGGGGGGGGGGGGGGGGGGGGGGGGGGGGGGGGGGGGGGGGGGGGGGGGGGGGGGGGGGGGGGGGGGGGGGGGGGGGGGGGGGGGGGGGGGGGGGGGGGGGGGGGGGGGGGGGGGGGGGGGGGGGGGGGGGGGGGGGGGGGGGGGGGGGGGGGGGGGGGGGGGGGGGGGGGGGGGGGGGGGGGGGGACCTTACTGAAAACTGCTTATCATTTCCTTCTGCTCCTCGTTGGGTTCGACACTCTTACTTATCGAAAGGACTATGATAGATCCCCTATACTTGTGGGTCATCACCCTCAACCACTTTCTCAGTTCCACATATGTCCTAAACCTAAAGTCAAACTCGGCCCCACAGATTAGTTTGTGCAGCGAGATTGGTTTGTAGAAGCCTGTTATTCGATTTCTCATGATAACAATGATGAACATCTTAAAGTGATTGATGTGACTCCTATTGAATCTTTGTTTTCTAATATAAATCTTGATAAAGATGGGACTGGCGATGAGTCAACTTTATCTAGATGGCGTCCCAATGATTCAGAGTTTATAGATCTTGATGCAAAAATTGATAAAAGTGGGGTTGGAGAGGTCAAAACTTTAAGTAGCAATGAACCCACTCTTTTGGATTTCAAGGATTTTAATTATGATAATTGTTCTTTGATAGATTGTATTTCCTTGTTGCAATCCATGTTGAATTCTCCTCATGCTTATAATCAAAATAAAGCTTTTAATAAACATATTGTTGATGCTATGATGAAATCTTTTGAAGAAAAACTTGAGTTGGAAGTTTCTATCCCTAGAAAGCTTTATGATGAGTGGGAACCTACAATTAAAATTAAAATTAAGGATTATGAGTGTCATGCTTTGTGTGATTTGGGTGCTAGTGTTTCCACGATCCCGAAAACTTTATGTGATGTGCCAGGTTTCCGTGAATTTGATGATTGTTCTTTAAATTTGCATCTTGCAGATTCCACTATTAAAAAACCTATGGGAAGGATCAATGATGTTCTTATTATTGCAAATAGGAATCATGTGCCCGTAGATTTTATTATGCTTGATATAGATTGCAATCCTACATGTCCTATTATTCTTGGTAGACCTTTTCTTAGAACAATTGGTGCAATTATTGATATGAAAGAAGGAAACATTAGATTTCAATTTCCGCTAAGGAAGGTCATGGAACACTTTCCTAGAAAGAAAATTAAGTTGCCATATGAATCTATTATGAGAGCTACTTATGGATTGCATACTAAAGATGACAACACCTAGATCTATGTTTTATGCCTAGCTAGGGGCGTTAAACAATAGCGCTTGTTGGGAGGCAACCCAATTTTATTTTTGTGTTTTTTGTTTTTGCTACCGTTCTTGAATAAATACACATTATTACCTCTATAGTAATTGTGTTTTGGCATTTTAATTAGTGTTTGGGCCAAGTAAGACCTTTGGGATGGCTTACGGTGATAGTTGATTTGATCTTGTTGAAAAATAGAAACTTTTGTGCCCAGTAAAACAATTTTGAAAAATCAAAGAAGCGTACTTTTGATCTGAATTTTTTACACAAAATTTATATGCAAATTTCCCAGGTTGTCCTAATTTTTCAGAATTCTTGGAGTTACAGAAGTAATCGAAGTTTACAAATTAGTATAGACTGTTCTGTTTTTGGCAGATTATGTTTTCTATGTGTTGTTTGCTTATTTTGATAAATCTATGGGTAGTATCGGGGGGTAACATGAAGAAGTTGGAATACAGTAGATATTACACCAATATAAATAAAGAATGAGTTCACAACAGTACCAAAAGGTGGTGATTTATTTTCTTAGACTAATGGATCTATGAGTTTTCTGTTGAGTTTTGTGTTGTGAAGTTTTCAAGTTTGGGGTAAAGATTTGATGGAATGTGGAATAAGAGGTGGCAAGAGCCTAAGCTTGGGGATGCCCAAGGCACCCCAAGGTAATATTCAAGGACAACCAATCGTCTAAGCTTGGGGATGCCCCGGATGGCATCCCCTCTTTTGTCTTCGTCTATCGGTAAATTTACTTGAGGCTATATTTTTATTCACCACATGATATGTGTTTTGCTTGGAGCGTCTTGTATGATATGAGTGTTTGCTTTTTAGTTTGCCACAATCATCCTTGTTGTAGACACCTTTTGAGAGGGACACGCATGAATCGTGAATTTAGAATACTCTATGTGCTTCACTTATATCTTTTGAGCTAGGCAATTATGCTCTAGTGCTTCACTTATATCTTTTTAGAGCACGGCGGTGGTTTTATTTTTATAGAAATTGTTGAACTCTCATGCTTCACTTATATTATTTTGAGAGTCTGTAAACAATGTGGTAATTTGCTTAGGTTATGAAATTAGTCCTAATATGATGGGCATCCAAGAGGGATATAATAAAAACTTTCATATAAAGAGCATTGAATACTATGAGAAGTTTGATTCCTTATGATTATTTTGAGATATAAAGATGGTGATATTAGAGTCATGCTAGTGAGTAATTGTGGATTGGTAGAAATACTTGTGTTAAAGTTTGTGATTCCCGTAGCATGCACGTATGGTGAACCGTTATGTGATGAAGTCGGAGCATGATTTATTTATTGATTGTCTTCCTTATGAGTGGTGGTCGGGGACGAGCAATGGTCTTTTCCTACCAATCTATCCCCCTAAGAGCATGGGTGTAGTACTTTGTTTTGATAGCTAATAGACTTTTGCAATAAGGATGTGAGTTCTTTATAACTAATGTTGAGTCCATGGATTATACGCACTCTCACCCTTCCACCATTGCTAGCCTCTTTAGTAATGCGCAACTTTCACTGGTGCATTACAACCACCATATACCCTTCTTCAAAACAGCCACCATACCTACTGAAAGTGCAACTAATCCCTGGGTGGTTTTGGTAATTCTTAACAACATATAGCTCACTGAACTAATACTCTTTCAAGATGATCATTTCAGAAAGTTCAATGATTGGCATGGCATGGACTAGAGATGTGGACCCCTCAAAATGCTAAGGACATATATTGGCAAAAGCTCAAGACTCTATATTTTCATTTTAGTGATCCAAGATCATATTGAGTCCATAGGAAAAGCCAATACTATTAAAAGGGGATAAGGTGTTGCTTAATGGCTTGCTTGCTCAAAATGCTTAGTGATATGCTCCAAAAGCCCTCTGATACGTCCATTTTGCATCATGCTTTTATATCGATATTTATTGCATTATGGGCTGTTATTACACATTATGTCACAATACTTATGCCTTTTCTCTTTTATTTTACAAGGTTTACATGAAGAGGGAGAATGCCGGCAACTGGAATTCTGGGCTGGAAAAGGAGCAAATATTAGAGACCTATTCTGCACAACTCCAAAAGTCCTGAAATTCCACGAAAGTCAGTTTTGGAATATATTAAAAATATTGGGCGAATAAAGCACCAGAGGGGGGCACCCACCGTCCACGAGGGTGGAGGGCGCGCCCTACCCCCCTGGGCGCGCCCCCTGCCTCGTGGGCCACCTGGCTGCCCCCCGATTCCCATCTTCTGGTATAAGGTGTCTTCTGCCCTGGAAAAAATCATAAGGAAGCTTTTGGGACGAAGCGCCGCCGTCTCGAGGCGGAACCTGGCAAAACCAATCTAGGGCTTCGGCGGAGCTGTTCTGCCGGGGAAACATCCCTCCGGGAGGGGGAAATCGTCACCATCGTCATCACCATCGATCCTCTCATCGGGAGGGGGTCAATATCCATCAACATCTTCACCAGCACCATCTCCTCTCAAACCCTAGTTCATCTCTTGTATCCGATCTTTGTCTCAAAACCTCAGATTGGTACCTGTGGGTTGCTAGTAGTGTTGATTACTCTTTGTAGTTGATGCTAGTTGGTTTATTCGGTGGAAGATCGTATGTTCAGATCCTTTATGCATATTAATACCCCTCTGATTATGAACATAAATATGATTTGTGAGTAGTTACTTTTGTTCCTGAGGACATGGGAGAAGTCTTGTTATAAGTAGTCATGTGAATTTGGTATTCGTTCGATATTTTGATGAGATGTATGTTGTCTTTCCTCTAGTGGGGGGGGGGGGGGGGGGGGGGGGGGGGGGGGGGGGGGGGGGGGGGGGGGGGGGGGGGGGGGGGGGGGGGGGGGGGGGGGGGGGGGGGGGGGGGGGGGGGGGGGGGGGGGGGGGGGGGGGGGGGGGGGGGGGGGGGGGGGGGGGGGGGGGGGGGGGGGGGGGGGGGGGGGGGGGGGGGGGGGGGGGGGGGGGGGGGGGGGGGGGGGGGGGGGGGGGGGGGGGGGGGGGGGGGGGGGGGGGGGGGGGGGGGGGGGGGGGGGGGGGGGGGGGGGGGGGGGGGGGGGGGGGGGGGGGGGGGGGGGGGGGGGGGGGGGGGGGGGGGGGGGGGGGGGGGGGGGGGGGGGGGGGGGGGGGGGGGGGGGGGGGGGGGGGGGGGGGGGGGGGGGGGGGGGGGGGGGGGGGGGGGGGGGGGGGGGGGGGGGGGGGGGGGGGGGGGGGGGGGGGGGGGGGGGGGGGGGGGGGGGGGGGGGGGGGGGGGGGGGGGGGGGGGGGGGGGGGGGGGGGGGGGGGGGGGGGGGGGGGGGGGGGGGGGGGGGGGGGGGGGGGGGGGGGGGGGGGGGGGGGGGGGGGGGGGGGGGGGGGGGGGGGGGGGGGGGGGGGGGGGGGGGGGGGGGGGGGGGGGGGGGGGGGGGGGGGGGGGGGGGGGGGGGGGGGGGGGGGGGGGGGGGGGGGGGGGGGGGGGGGGGGGGGGGGGGGTTTTGGTCTAACCGAAATGAGTGATCGGTCCCACCGAGTTCGCAATGCAAACTCTCTGTTTCCTTTTCGTAACGTTTCGGTCTCACCGAAATGAGCGATCGGTCCCACCGAGTTTGCCTGGCCAACTCTCTGTTTGCATATTACTGAAATCGGTCTCACTGAGTTCATGTGATTGGTCTCACCGAGATCAAGTTATGCCCTAACCCTAGCACATCGGTCCCATAGAGTTGATCATATCCGTCCCACCGAAAAACCTAACGTTCACATTTTGAACTGAATCGGTCTGACCGAGTTTCATTATTCGGTCCCACCGAGTTTGGTAAATTGTGTGTAACGGTTAGATTTTGTGTGGAGGCTATATATACCCATCCTCCATTCGTGGAGAGAGCCATCAGAACGTGCCTACACTTCCAGCATTCATTTTCTGAGAGAGAACCACCTACTCATGTGTTGAGACCAAGACATTCCAATCCAACCACTAGAATCTTGATCTCTAGCCTTCCCCAAGTTGCTTTCCACTCAAATCATCTTTCCACCATATCCAAATCTGAGAGAGAGAGTTGAGTGTTGGGGAGACTATCATTTGAAGCACAAGAGCAAGGAGTTCATCATCAACACACCATCTATTACCTTTTGGAGAGTGGTGTCTCTAGATTGGTTAGGTGTCACTTGGGAGCCTCCGTCAAGATTGTGGAGTTGAACCAAGGAGTTTGTACGAGCAAGGAGATCGCCTACTTCGTGAAGATCTACCCTAGTGAGGCAAGTCGTTCATGGGCGATGGCCATGGTGGGATAGACAAGGTTGCTTCTTCGTGGACCCTTCGTGGGTGGAGCCCTCCGAGGACTCGCGCAGCCGTTACCCTTCGTGGGTTGAAGTCTCCATCAACGTGGATGTACGATAGCACCACCTATCGGAACCACGCCAAAATTCTCCGTGTCTACATTGCGTTTGCTCCCTCCAAACTCCTCCCCTTTACCTTCATATGCAATGATTTACATTACGCTGCTATACTCTTAGAATTGCATGTGTAGGTTGATTACTTGACTTGTGTTAAGTTGCTAAAATCTGCCAAGACTTAAAATTGGGAAAAGGCTAGTTTTTTATTTGGTCAAGTAGTCTAATCACCCCCCTATAGACATACTTTTGATCCTACACCTACCTATTATGGCATTTCCATAGCCATTCCGAGATATATTACCATTCAACTTCCACTGTTCTGTTTTATTATGACACATACCATCATTGTCATATTGCTTTGCATGATCGTAAGATAGCTAGCATGATGTTTTCATGGCTTGTCCGTTTTTTGATGTCATTCGCTACGCTAGATCATTGCACATCCCGGTACACCGCCAGAGGTATTCATATAGAGTCATATTTTGTTCTAAGTATCGAGTTGTAATTCATGAGTTGTAAGTAAATAAAAGTGTGATGATCATCATTATTAGAGCATTGTCCCATGTGAGGAAAGAATGATGGAAGCTATGATTCCCTCACAAGTTGGGATGAGTCTCCGGACTTTACAAAAATAAAAGAGACCAAATAAGCCCACCAAAAAATGAAAAAAAAATGGGAGAAAAGAGAGAAGGGGCAATGCTACTATCCTTTTTCCACACTACTTGAGCTTCAAAGTAGCACCATGATCTTCATGATAGAGAGTCTCCTACGTTGTCACTTTCATATACTAGTGGGAATTTTTCATTATAGAACTTGGCTTGTATAGTCCAATGATGGGCTTCCTCAAATATCCCTAGGTCTTCGTGAGCAAGCAAGTTGGATGCACACCCACTTAGTTTCTTTTTGAGCTTTCATAAACTTATCGCTCTAGTGCATCTGTTGCATGGCAATCCCTACTCACTCGCATTGATATCTATTGATGGGCATCTCCATAGCCCGTTGATACGCCTAGTTGATTTGAGACTATCTCCTTCCTTTTGTCTTCTCCACAACCACCATATTCTATTCCACCTATAGTGCTATATCCATGGCTCACGCTCATGTATTGCGTGAAAGTTGAAAAAGTTTGAGAAGGGGGGGGGGGGGAAGGGAAAAACCAACGCAAGCTCAAGAAGTAGCACCCTCCCGTGGCAGCGGGGTCCATATGGAAACTAAGGGATATTAAGGCCTCCTTTTAATAGAGAGTTATTTTGAGAAGACATGATTGCTTTATTAGTATGCTTGAAGTATTATTGTTTTTATGTCAATATTAAAATTTTGTCTTGAATCTTATGGATCTGAATATTCATGCCAATAAATAAAATTACATGGATAAATATGTTAGGTAGCATTCCGCATCAAAAATTCGGTTTTTATCATTTACCCACTCAAGGACGAGCAAGAATTAAGCTTGGGGATGCTTGATACGTCTCCAACGTATCTATAATTTTTGTATTGTTCCATGCTATTATATTATCTATTTTGGATGTTTTATATGCATTAATATGCTATTTTATATTATTTTTGGGACTAACTTATTAACCCAGAGCCTAGTGCCAGTTTCTGTTTTTTCCTTGTTTTTGAGTTTTACAGAAAAGGAATATCAAACGGAGTCCAAACGGAATAAAACTTTTGCGATGATTTTTATTGGACCAGAAGACACATGTAGGACTTGGAGGCCAAGTCAGAAGAGTCCCGAGGGCTCCACAAGCCCTTAGGGCGCGCCCTAGGGGGGCGCCCGCTGGCTTGTGGGCCCCCCGGGAGTCCACCGACTTCCCCCTCAGCTCTATAAATTCAGAAATATTCCCAAACCTCCAGAAGCATCCGCAAAAATACTTTTCCGCCACCGTAACCTTCTGTACCTGTGAGATCCTATCTAGGGACCTTTTCCGACACCCTGCCGGAGGGGGATTTGATCACAGAGGGCTTCTACATCAACCCTATTGCCCTTCTGATGAAGCGTGAGTAGTTTACCTCAGACCTACGGGTCCATAGCTAGTAGCTAGATGGCTTCTTCTCTCTCTTTGATCCTCAATACCATGTTCTCCTCGATGTTCTTGGAGATCTATCCGATGTAATCTTCTTTTGCGATGTGTTTATCAAGATCCGATGAATTGTGGATTTATGATCAGATAATCTATGAATATTATTTGAATCTTCTCTGAATTATTATATGCATGATTTGATATCTCTGTATTTCCCTTAGAATTATTGGTTTGGTTTGCTCAACTAGATTGATATTTCTTGCAATGGGAGAGGTGCTTAGTTTTGGGTTCAATCTTGCGGTGTCCTCACCTAGTGACAAAGTAGGGGTAGCGAGGCACGTATTTGTATTGTTGCCATCAAGGGTAAAAAGATGGGGTTTTCAGCATATTGCTTGATTTTATCCCTCTACATCATGTCATCTTGCTTAAGGCGTTACTCCGTTCTTATGAACTTAATACTCTAGATGCATGCTGGATAGCGGTCGATGTGTGGAGTAATAGTAGTAGATGCAGGCAGGAGTCGGTCTACTTGACACGGACGTGATGCCTATATTCATAATCATTGCCTTGGATATCGTCATAACTTTGCGCTTTTCTATCAATTGCTCGACAGTAATTTGTTCACCCACCGTATTATTTTCCTTCAAGAGAGAAGCCTCTAGTGAAACCTATGGCCCCCGGGTCTATTTTCCATCATATATTTTCAGATCTATAAACCAAAAAACCCAAAAATATCCTGTTGCAATTTATTTACTTTTATTTTATTTTATGTTTTAGTAATCTTTTATATCTATCTCTATCAGATCTCACCTTTGCAAGTGACCGTGAAGGGATTGACAACCCCTTTATCGCGTTGGGTGCAAGTGTTTGATTGTTTGTGCAGGTGCATAGATTGGGGACTTGCTTGTACCTCCTACTAGATTGATACCTTGGTTCTTAACTGAGGGAAATACTTATCTCTACTTGGTTGCATCACCCTTTCCTCTTCAAGGGAAAAACCAACGCAAGCTCAAGAAGTAGCACCCTCCCGTGGCAGCGGGGTCCATATGGAAACTAAGGGATATTAAGGCCTCCTTTTAATAGAGATCCAGAACAAAGCATTAACACATGGTGAATACATGAACTCCTCAAACTACGGTAATCACCACTACAAAAAAAAGACACATCCGTGACATTTTGGGCCGAACAAATTTTTTTCTGTCATACTTATGACACTTCTATGACGATAATTGTGACAAAACCCGGTATCATCATAGATGTGGTGGGGTCCTACTTCTATGACAAAAAATCATGACAGAAAATGGGCTTTTCGTTCTGGGCAGGCCGGAGACGCAGCTGCATGACATTCTTTGGGCCGTCCATGACGGAAAAAACCATGGTAGAAGCGAGGGTGAGGAAAATATCGGGGGAGTTCCCGGTTACGATGGGTGGTCGGGGGACGAGCGATGCACATTTCTCTTGTACGTACGCGCGTGTGTGCGAGGCGTTGGGCTCTAACTGAACCCGAGCGATTGCACTGCAGGCTAAGCGTTACTGAACCCGAGCGATCTGTCGATCCCTTGCTATTAGCTGAACCCGAGTGATTCCTTCGCTACTGCTGCTAATTGAAGCCGATCGATGCCGCCTCTGGATGAATAGTGAGCGTTGTTGGGGGGTTTGGATGAACAGTTCCCGGTGGGGGGTTGGATGAACAGGACCCCGTGGTAGTAGAGGCCGTTGCCGCTGAATGAACAGTACCCCGATCGATCGAGCCAGTGGATGAACAGGACCCCGTGGAGGGTTGGATGAACAGGACCCCATGGAGGGCTGGTTGAACAGTAGCCGGTGGAGGGCTGGTTGAACAGTAGCCGGTGGAGGGCTGGATGAACAGTAGCCCGTGGAGGGGTGGTTGAACAGGACCCCGTGGAGAGGGCTGGTTGAACAGTAGCCGGTGGAGGAGCGCGCGGTGGAGGCTGGATGAACAGGAGCTCGTGGATGAACAGTCACAGGTGGAGGCTGGAGGAGGTCGACGGTGGATGAACAGGAGCCCGTGGAGGCAGTCCACGGTGGAGATGAACAGTATCCCGTGGAGTCCCGTTTTGCGGTACGCCACACCCCTCCCGATGAACAGGACCCCCATTTCGACCGTAGTGCTCCAACACAAGTCCGTTTCCTCCATTTTGCGGTACGCCACACCCCTCCTGATCAACAGGACCCCGTTTCGACCGTAGGAGGTCCGTTTCCTCCGTTTTCGGTATGCCAGACCCCTCCCGATGAACAAGATCCTGTTTCGACCATGGTCGGTCGAACACAAGGCCGTTTCCTCCGTTCTGCGGTACGCCAGGCCTCGTTTCCATCGCCTGTTCCGTCCAAGCCGGTTGGCTCCCGATGAACATGACGTATTCCGACCCAGTCGGTTGCCTCCCGATGAACAGGACGTTGTTTCTCCATTCTGACCCAGCCGGTTCGCTGCCCGATGAACAGGACGCCGTTGCTGCCATCTATTGCCTCTCCATGTACACAAGCCCTGGCCGTCCATATATATATATGCGCGAGTAGGCATTCGAGACCCCGCCCGTATGTACGTACGTGGCTGTATTTACTTTCTTGCACCCTGGCCGTTGTACGTACGTGTACATGCTACGTGCGCGCCTCTACTACGACACATGCACACCTCTACATCGACCAGTATGTACGTACACATTCGCGACCAGAATGACAACGCTACGTACGCTTCGACCAGGTGGGTCCCGACTGTCAGGCACTTCCTTGCGTGCGAAGATGTAGCTGGTAGGTCCCAGCAGTCAGGGGGGCAAATCATTTTTTTGCCCGTAATATGGACGCACTTCCTTGCGTGCGAAGATGTAGCTGGTGGGTCCCAGCAGTCAGGGGGGAAACATTTTTTTTTCGTGAAATACGGTGGCCCGTCCGGTGGGTCCCTGCTGTCAGGTGGAGGAATCATTATTTTGAGCGTAATAAGGAGGCATTTCCTTGCTGCGGCCGTGGACCCAACTGTCAGCCTCTCCACGTACAGTACTCTTCTGATGGAAGTCGTTCGTTGACCACATTGACCACGCCGCGCCGAGATCACCAGGCGGTGGACGACGGCGAGGCCTAGGAAGGGGACGACGCGGAGTCGGGGAAGACACGACAGTGGATGCCCACGCGGAGGGGAGTACGTGGGTTGACTGCTTCGGCTGCGGTGTAAGGCTGCCGTCGCCGGAGAATAACAGGAGGTGTGGGTGAGTATAGAGGGATGGCATGGCCAGCGGTGGCAGCACAGCCGGACACGGGAGGCAGGAGCAGGCGGCCCGGCCGACGCTTGTTTGGGCGGCTGGAGCAAGAAGACCAGAGGTTGAAGAAGCACTACGGCCATTGGATGGACATCGTATAGTCACTGGAGCTAGAATCGTTCATATTGACTAAGTTGACAAAGCCCTCTGTCCCCGTCATCTTAGTAGGCCCACAAGTTAGCCTCCCATATGGTGGGTCCCAGCTAGCAGGGGGAGTATTCATTTTTTTGTGCGTAATAAGGAAGCACTTCCTTGCGTGCGAAGATATAGCTGGTGGGTCCGAGCTGTCAGTGGCGGGAACATTTTTTTCATGAAATACAGAGGCCCTTTCGGTTGGTCCCAGATGTCAGGTGGAGGAATCATTATTTTGCGCGTAATAAGGAGGCATTTCCTTGTGTGCGGTCGTGGACCCAGCTGTCAGCCTCTCCATGTACAGTCCACTTCCGATGGATGTCGTTCGTTGACCACGCCGCGCCGAGAGCACCAGGGCGGTGGACGACGGCGAGGCCTACGAAGGGAATGCCACGAAGCCGGGGAAGACGCGTCAGTGGCTGCCCACGCGGTGGGGAGTACGAGGGTTGACTGGTTCGGCTGTCGTCGCCGAAAAATAATAGGAGGTGTGGGTGAGTAGAGGGATAGCTAGGCCAGGGATGCGAGTATGGTGGGGCCGTGAGGCCTGCCCGGCAGCACAGCCGACCACGGGAGGCGGGAGCAGGCGGTTCCGCCGGCGCTGGTTTGGGCGGCTGGAGCAGGAAGATCAGAGACTGAAGAAGCACGATTGCCGTTAGATTGATATCTAACGGTCTGACGCTGGTAGAGTCGATCGTTGACTAAGTTTCTTTTTTGAGAAACCTTGTGTACGCATGAACTTAGTAGGCCCACAAGTCAACCTCCAAATCTGTGGTAGACAACATAGAGCCCATTTGCTATTTTTTAATAATTTGCAGCCCATTTGCTATTCTTAAGTAATTTATTACAGCCCATTTTCTACCCAGGACCACGGTCAAAAAGTTCAACCTTATTTTACATATTTCGGTGGAGTCCGAACTGTTGTAATCCCGAAAGGATAAACATTTTTTAAGAACTCATTGATTTGCCAAAAAAATTCGTTTTGTTTTTGTAAGCAAACAAGACGTGGGACAATTGAGTTGGTTTAAGGGAAAACCATTGGTAAAAAATCAGCGCTGGGAGGGAAAACAACAACAAAAATAAGGATGTAAATATGAAAAGGGAACTTTATGTATTTTTAGTATAATGATACGTGTATATGAACTAGTAAAACTATAGGTAGAGATTAGAAAATGGAAATAGGACATGGCGTTTCAAGAGGAAAATAGAACTGGGTTGTGTGTTTGATTCAGTAAAAATACTGCCTGCGGATGTTGTAAGACAAAATATAACTAACGCTGGCGGGCCAGAGGCCAGTAGATACCTGCTGGATCTTTGTGCCCCGTTGTCGTCATGGGCTAGGCCTATTAAAAACAAAACCAAGCCTGGGCAATCTACAGCCCAGTTGAAACTTGCTCGACCTGAAAAAACAATATACCTGCTCAATAAACGAGAGAATTCTGCAAGTACAGACTGATAACTGGGATGCAGCAGGTATATTTTTTTTTCATCGTGATAATAAGTGCATGCACTTGTTTCGAAAAATTTGGAGAACTGGGAATTCGAACGGTAGGTGCTTATGCTACCCACCATCAAATAAAAACCAGGTGCCTGAAAATTCGTTTCGAAACAAATGATTCAGCTTTATATCCACGTCGACCCTTGACATGATGGTTGGAAGCAAATGCCAAGTTCATACCGAAAGATCGTTAACAGCAATACCAACTTGCGGACGACAAGGTAGTACAAGTACCAATACCAAACGAACTTATAATCTTTTTAGTCCTGGCCCTAGTGTTCGTCTGGTAGAAAATCTTGCAGAAGACCAGCTCTCGCTCCTTCTCTTGCTCCAGGTCCCCGAGGTGGTACTGGTGCATCA
Source organism: Thinopyrum obtusiflorum (assembly GCA_036873465.1). Taxonomy (NCBI): domain Eukaryota; kingdom Viridiplantae; phylum Streptophyta; class Magnoliopsida; order Poales; family Poaceae; genus Thinopyrum; species Thinopyrum obtusiflorum. The sequence goes on from JAAAWM010011843.1 coordinate 60,061, forward strand.
CCCAGTTGGTCCTCTACTGGTCGAAGTTCTTTTTTTTCTTTTCTTTTTTGCGGGGATGGTCAAAGTTCTTGTTGGTGTGCAGCACCAGAACCTTTTTGCTGCCCGTCTGCCGGCCATTGACCATCACCGACAAGGTATTGCCAGTCTTGTGCCACATCACGTGCATGCCGCACTCCGACTGTATCTTGCGACGCGTCCACGTGCCCCTTTTGAATGCCCTGGAATTGCGCTGGAAGAAATGCTTGCTTAGGCCACTCAGTGTGATACCTGCAGTATTATCGAATACAAGTTTTACTGTATGTAGTTGGCATTTTCATAACATCTTTGGCATGTTGCAGTCACTTGTTTCACTTTTTATTAACTGTCAAATTGTAATTGCTTCACTAGGTCTGCGTCTAAAAAGAAAAATAGAGCTATAAACAAAGGAATATGTTTGTGCAAGTAGACGGCCGATCGGTGTCTTACCTGGAAGTTTCTCAGGATGGGTGTAGCATATGCCGTGCTTGCTGTCGATGGTTGGTATGAACAAATCGATGAGAGGGTGAGATCTCGCGCTGTCAGCACTCACTTTGGCCTCAAGGTGCTCGATCAGCTCCTGATCCGTGGGATCTAACTTGACGCCAGCCGGCAACACCGGCCAATCCTTCTTGGAGTTGCATCGGTTAATTCCAGTTATATGGTACTCAATGTATGATCAATCGACTGTTTTGAGTGAATGATGAAAGATTTCAACAGATAAGTGGTAGTACTCCAAATCTGAAGTCCACAATACCCGAACACGCCGCCGGGATTCTTGTGTCACCTCACGCGCAGCGTGTTGTCACGTCAATTCAATGTGAGGACATGATGAATAATTTGACCGACCTATACTAGTACTGCTACTGTACTACTTACTAGTCGTATTTAGTGTCACATTTTAACCATAGGTTTAACTAACAAAATGTCAATGCATGTCACCGAAAATTATTCCATTGGAAACTATGTTCAAATACGAATAAAACGATATAATTTTCTGTGACATGCATTAACATTTAGTTAGTGAAATGTATGGTCAAAATTTGACACAAATTACGAAGGGGACCAGTAAACCAGGAGGGAGGTAGTAGTACGAGTAGCGCAATATACGGTATAGAGGACTAGTACAAATTTAGAAATGGGGTAAGAAGTTACAAGGTTGTGCGACAGACTTTGTAGGCTACATGAGTAATACAAAATATAATTCCCATTGGACAACACTTTCACCAACAAGTACACACTTGAAGCCTAATTGATATATATATGGCTTCTGCACAGCATCTCCATCATCATTTTCAGTACATCCTACGCAGGTGAGTTTGGATGCACTTGATCCCAGAAAGGTATCTATCCTTCAAACCAGAGGAGTGCTTCAAACTAACAACAGTACATAATATCCAACAAAAGAGGGTCATGCTACAGCAGCAGGATACATGGCTCAGTCTAGATATTAGTACGAACCAAGTTGTGCATATTTGCTGTTGGCATGAACCACATCGCCGCATGTCGGGTTTGCAAAAGCCATCCATCGCATGGAAGGTTGATGCCTTTCACACACTGAAGATTATCTGGCAACAAGCTGTGTCGACGAATCTCTGGATATGGTGATTCATGAAACCCATGGTATGATGTGTAAACACAGTTCCCCCTGGCGAATGGAAGTTTCATAGCACGGTAATCATCGCCGGTGATATGATCGATGATTGGTTGGATGATCGGATAATTGAGCCCAAAGAACATGGAGTGGTTGCCGAGGCTGTAAACCCGCCTCCAGTTGAATACGCCTGGCCCAACGGAGCTGGGATCTTTCTCGAACACGAAGCAGCCATAGCCATCAATGTCATGAACGCCCCAGGCATTGTACTGCATGTGGTTTGATGAAATGGTTTGGTCAATTTGGTACGTGCAAACGAGCATCAAATGACCGCCGTTAGCTGAACGACCGATAAACCACCACCCATCGGCTGGTATGATTCCAAGTCCTGGAATCATGAAGGCCAGCGCATTTGCGTCTGCTACAACAATTCAAATTGGAGACCAAAAGGGCAAAAATAAACAATCATGTTCAGAGTATGTGTGGAATTAAGATTATTATAATAGTGACACATATCATAGACAGAGAATTGCAATGCCGTGGTCATAATCATACCCCAAGTTAAAAAAATAAGCCAATGGCTTTCATATTCTAGAAATATATCATGGTTCAAACATCATGTAACAATGAGAGGAAAACAGATATGATAGGGCCTACTCATATTCTACCATAGCACTTACTACAGTTATCATATCAACTCTAAGCAATAACATGCGTTGTTATAAAAATCCTAGAAATGAGAGTAACATATAGCAATCATGAGGTTATACTCATAATATCTATTCTAACAATCATTAGATGCCAACTGTTCTCATATCAACTCTAACAATAACATGTGTGGTCATAAAAATCTAGGAAATGAGAGGAACATATAGCAATGATGTGGTTATAGACATACTATATATTCTAAATTTGTAACAATGAACAGGCAGTCGTATTCATAAGGTAAAGATGAGATGAGATAGAACAATTACACGACGATAGATTCCACCAGTATAGGCAGCCAATCTGTGCGTCGACCGCGTAAACGATGCCATCATGCACTATAGCATCAGACAGAAATGTTGGATGAAGAGGATTGACGATGAGCCATAACCATGTATGGCGACCAGATTCCAGATAGACTAATCCGACGGCAATGAGCTTGTAATCCATGTAGTCTTCTGATGGTGTGGGCACTTCGCAGATTACAACCTTCAGCAAACAAAGGTCGAGCCAAAAGCTCGACGCGTCTCGTGCGTAGTAGGCAGGAGTGTCCAGCGTGCCACGAGGCTCGATGGCGGTAGTATCCAACGATGGAAGGGTGATCTCTCGCTGGGTGTAGATATCCACGAGACGCCACGGACTACCGGATTGGTGGATGAGGAAGATCCAGTTAGCCTTCATGCCCGCCTAGTAGTGGCCGCGCATGAAGGACAGGTGGACGGGTAGTGGTAGCATGTCGAGGGGCACCACGGCAACCTCCGTAGGATCGTCAAGTCAGTGTCTGGGCCACCTGCGAGGATCGGGCATCAGCAAGCAGGGTGTCTTGAAAAGAGCCGGCCAGTTGCAGACGAGTAGACGGTACAAAGACACCGAGCATGCGGCCAGACGGACGGTGCTGAGCAGGTCCATACGATTACAGATCTGCTCCAAGAGAACATCGGGGAGGGAATTCCAATTGTGGCTCTGCGTGTCAGTCGGTTCTGCCATAGGGTTTTTTAGGGCGCTGAGTGACTGGGGTTTTCGGTGCCTGCGAGCCAGCGGGGAAGTGGATTCAGGCGGGCGAGCGAAGAAGATGGCGTGTGTGGGCGAGCAGTGAGCGGGGGGATATGGTACGCGTGAGCTACCAAGGAAGATGGCGCGGGCGAGCGAGCAGTGAGCGGGGGGAAATGGTGTGCGGCCGACGATGGGGAAGAGAGGAGGAAGAAGAGTGAAAGACGGGGAAGAAAGTGCATATAGAAAGGATATACCGTCCAGAGGAGTAAATAGTTACACGGTATATCCTGGTAGTAGTCCTAGAAAGACAAATACTCCGTATTTGGGAACAGAGGGAGGATTTTACTCCGTATTTGGGAACAGAGGGAGTATCACCATATGGAGGGAACAGAGGAAGCTTGAAATATGAACATGTCAATGGGAGGGAGTAAAAGCCTCATGCATGCAACATGCAACACTCACACGTACACATGGACACACGCAACACTCACGCACCCATGCGGCACACAACACACGACGCAACACACACGCTCACGCTCAAGTGCTCAACCTACTCCCTACGTCCGTGAAAGACTGTACATTTAGAGATTTACACATTGACCAGGGCATAATTAATGCCCAAAAGTAGCAGACTTATGTGTGCATGCGACCATTGAGAGAAGAAGATTAAATCAAGGTTGTTGCATGCTATAATTAAGGATAGACATGTAGCCTATATCTAAAGCACAAGTTGGTGCATTAGTCAATCAATATAGATTTTAGATTAAAGGCTAAATGCATTGGAAGTGTAGATGTACACTCTTTGTTTTTTAGCCGATGTACACTCTTTGTTGGAAGACCGAGGGAGTACACGTGCATGCACTCACATACACAGCCAGGGTGGTTCATGCGCAAGGGTTGGACTCCTGTCGCGCCTGCGTAAAGTTTTGTTTAACTGATTTCTTTGCTCTGCCAACTGACAGGTGGGACCCAGAAACCAAGTGACAATTTAACCAGTCAACAAAGTGCCACGTCGACTATGTGGCCGGTTAGTAGGGTGCAATACGGTGCTCTACGATGAGCTAGTGATCGTATAATCACCGCAAAACTATATGTAGTGACCGTAAAGAGCGTATTGTTACATACGTTGACCGCGAGTGTATTTTTCTCGTTTCAAATAATTAAGCCATATTAACCGGAAAGGACTAGTACTAGTACTGCTTTGATGTGTCCCGTCAACTCGCCGAACGAGGAGAAGCTTGCTTACTACGCCTCTCCCTTGCCCACGCGCGTGGTGGCTCGCAGGACGAGGAGAGGGTTTTGACTACAGCACCCTCTCCCTCTCCCTCTCGCTCGCCCTCGCCCTCGCGGTGGACGTGCAGCAGTTCAATCGGTGTCAGATTGCCAGAAGCATATTGTACTGTAGTATCATCATTGTTGGACCTTCCGAAGAGGCGAAGAGCCAAGTGCAAGGTTCACACGAGTACGAACTGTTGAACCTCCTGAAGAGGCAAAGAGCCAAGCGCAATGTTTTATAGGAGTTGTCGTCCTAGTAGGAGTATTACAACTATAGCGAACGATGCTACTGTCTAATGCCGCCACGTCACCTATATCGAAAGCTGTGCCACCTTTTTTTCTCAAAGAGCGTGTTGGATCCCGTGCAACAACAACACAAGTTGCACGTACACATAACACATTTACTAGCAATAAATTCTAAAGGACAAATGCTAGTATGCCACACAAGTTCATCTCCAATTCATGTGATAAATTTGTGCACGACTAGTTTACATATATTCACGGCGCTACCGTTCACAATTTACCATACCCCACTTACACGTTATAGATGGGCTACATGTCCTCCTCCAGGTTCCAGTCCCAGGTGTTCTTCATGGATGGCATGATCCATAGCGGTGGGCAACAGGAATCATTGTCACAGCTTTCTAGTCCGGTTCCACATGATGGAGACTCATCCAAGCTGAAGCGGCATAAATCAGGGATAGCGTGTCCCAGCATGTCATTCATCCGGCCGTGCGCACTAAAGACACAACCATGCTTCATGAACGGCAGGCCTTCGGTGTCGTGCACGGAAGGTGGCATCGCTTCACAATGGGGTAGCTGTCCCCAATGAAAAGCGAGTACTCTCCAAGAGTGTTCCTCGGCACCCACGTAGCATCACGGGGGTCGAACACAGCGCCGTTCATCTGGTACACGCGGCATCTCAGATCTGGACACATGGTGACGTACACAGTCAAGGTCCATGCATAATAATGTTGTGCACAAATATGGCGGTCAGTAATACTGTGCAGCAAATAGTACTACTCCGGTATAGAGGAAGTAAAATAACCGGCTTATTATATATAGCCACTCTTGGCTACATGGATGAGATAGTAAGACATGGAAAAACAAAAATGGTGGCAGCTAGTGGGTTCAAGTCTTCAAGGGCCTAGCTAGCTATACGCGTCCTCCAAGGTAAAAAGTACTCCTACTAGTACTAGTAAGTAGTACAACAACGAAAGAGAAGGCGAGAGGGTTAAAAAATATAATACTAAATGGAATACCTGGGTAGATGGTGACGGTCCGATCGTGGTAGATTGTGTGACCATGTTGTACATCAGTGGTACCATGGGTAACGACTGCTAAGATAGTTGATCCCAATATGCCAAAGTCAGCTACAAGGTTCTAGGTTAGACCGAATCGCGGATGCAAATGCACATCCAGGATCGGTGATCTTATTTTGATCGGGGGATGACTGGTCCCTGCAAAATAATGGAGTACCGTTAGGGATGCAAATGATGGTTTGTGCATTCCGTTTGTAATCTCCCGTACCGTAGGATGGCAACCAGATGAAACAAGTCCCCTGGCTTGTCACCGCGAAGATGCGTCCTAGATGGCGCACGACGTCTTCGAACATGTAGGGGTACAAATCTGCCGCGGCCAACATGCGCCAGCCTCTGCCATTACTGCCTCTTGCATTGATGGCAATCCTTATGTCGAACACCGCGATGAGATAGTAATCGTCGTAGCCACATCGCTTTGTCGGCGGGTCCACAATTGCTATCTTCTTCAATCTCATGTAGGCATCATCATACGTATTCAAGCCCAGCCAGTCTGGAAGGCCGATCCCAATGGTTGAGAAGGGGTCTACGGGAATGGCCGCACTGCTGTGGATGTTGTGCAAAATGATGGTGGTATCTGGCCGGAGGTATGCAAGCCAATCTTCGTTGGCACCGACCCAGACCTATATATAAGACGGTGGGCAGCGGAGAAATTACGGGATGAAAATGGAATAACTAAGTACTACATGATCAAACTCCGTGACTCACCTGCTCATCAGACAAAATCCGACTACCTCTCAACGTCAGCAACTCTAGCGGAGTCAACGTGCAACCATGGCCAGGGAGTGGTGGACTGTTCGAAGGATTGTCCCATAGAAGAACCTTCTCCTCGAGGACGCATGGAAGACCAACAAGCATGGCCTTTTCCCAAGCCTGTTTAAGCACCGTCTTGAAAAAGTTGGTGCAGGAAGCACCGAGTCTTGCGGCGGTGAGGACGTCGGAGCGGCGTGTGATTTCTCCCGAAGGATCATCGTCCAAGGTCTCCCAGCCCCGATGAGGAGGAGAACCGCCTGGCGAATCCATGGGAGCAGCGACGAACTGCCTTCTCTTCGGGGGGAGGGGAACTGGCGAGGAGGAGATGAGAGCGTAGTAACCGCAGGGCCTCGTCCCTTCCAACTGTAGCTCCTCGATTGTTCCTTAGTGAAGGGGTGAGGCTATTATTTACTACGTACTCGTACTGTAGCAGTACTAGTACTACTTTCTCAACTAGTAGTGTGATGTACTGTGCTTCTAGTATAGTGCACCAGTTTTGAACTCTTAATCTCAGGGCCAAGGAGCTACAGTTGGAAGTGGAGGGTAGTACTGTTCTCTAGAACCATCGATGTACTATCAATGCAGGGAAAGTACACCTGCATAGTGGGTACTCTCGGTGCTCTATTCAAGCGCGTAGCTGGCCTACTCAGCCGCTCCTCTCACGCACACACTAGCAGCCTGTTTATCAGCGACGGTTACTGCGGGGGCAGAACATTTGAGTTATTTGATACAGCGAGACTAGGCTTTTCGCTTCCATTTGTGGAGGTGTAATGGATCTCGTCGAACTTTGTTACTAGTTCCTTCTTTATGAATGAGATGAGGCAAAGCTTTTGCCTCCGTTTCAAAAAAAAATCACGTCAAGAGGAATTTCTTTTATAGAGCCGATAATGGAGTGAAGTCCATGCGTGCAACGCCACAAGCTACAGAGGAGTAGTAGAGTACTAGCACTTTACGTACAGAGCCATATTGCACAGTTCCCAATGCCGCGCCAGGCTTTTCCGGCTCCTCGGTCTTAATTGGGAGGCGCTAGTTTAAATATGCTACTAGCTGATGAGGAAGCTGCAAGCGAGGTGCGGCTAGGGCAAGCACTCGAGCCACGAGATGATGGGAAGGAGAACCCCTTCACGTGGCTGGGCTATCCAGTGCACCCAGATTGTGGTGCGACACGTCCGTTCGACTTCAAAACTCAAACTACCCGTGTACAATATTGGCTCGCAGCGAAGTTACTATTTATAAAAAGGCCGCCGTGCGTTCGGCCAGGATCGAACCCACAAAATGAGGTATACACTCCCGCGACCACTAGTAGTACTCGTTGGAGTACAACGCAATCTAGAATCACCTTTTGTCGTTAATAGTACATTTTTCCTTACAAGAAACCACTAATAATGCCAAGAAACTACTACCATTTGCATACGTGGCAGGCTTAAGATAAGACTACCTTATCAACCATTGTACATGCCCTTACCAACTAGCCCTACCAAGAAATGACTACTCTACAAAGTGCCGTTATAGGCACGTTTCAACCCATGTCGCCCCTTAAGTCAGCGCCTTCTATTCGACCGGCAAGTTAGGCGTTATGACTTGTGGGACCTACATGTCAGTATGCACAAAAATCCCCGAGTGACCTCCTACCTCCGGCCCGTCCACCTAGTCATCCTCGGCCATGGGACGCAGCTACCGCCGCCGGCAGAAGGCGAGGTCAAAACCGTCGGCGGTGCGGAGCCCTTCTTGCGGCAGCCCGGATGCCAGCTCCGTCCGGCGCTTGCGGCCGCTAGCTAGCCAAGATAGCTCCGTCCAGCTGCTTATCTGCAAGGTTTGCTAGCTAGATTGGCACGGCGGCGCGGCGGCTTGCTCGCGCGCACCACGCTAAGGCCAGCCATCTGGCTCGAGTGAAGGCCAGCGCGGCGGCTTGCTCGCGCTTGAGTCACGCTCGGGCCAGCCTGCCAACCCGTGCGGAGGCCAGCGTGGCGTCCGGCCCGTCCGGTGGAGCGGCGGCCAACTCCCTCATCATCGGCGCCACCGACGAACACGCATCAGTACTGTTTGAAGTAATGTTCAGGAATAATAATGATTTGAGGGGGAATATAACAGGATAGAAGGTCAGATGTGGGTCCCTCGTGTCAACGGTCAAACAAAATGTGTTGGTTTAAGCTGCCTCGTCAGCACGGATGTGTGGGCCAACCCTGTCATAAACGGGTTTAAACGAGCCTAATCGGCACTAGGTAGTAGTTTTTGGCACGGATTAAGAAATTTTGGGTATGTTTTTGCTATTTTTTGTACAATAGTTTCTTCCTAGGGCTGGTTGAAAGTGGTAGTTTTTTGTTAAATACTCTACATGTTGTAAGTAGGAGTGAAAGTTAAGCTTTGGAAGCCAATAAGCAAGGCTAGTTACATAGTGCCTATGTGTACATGATTGAAAGTAAATATCAACCATGAGTGACTAATATCTTGATGGAAAACTCGAAACTATGGAAATACTAGCATTTTTTTTGAATGGTTGGAAATACTAGCAATGTTCACGTGCGTTGCAACGGATCATAATTAGAATAATAGTTATTCACAAACTTGATACAAAACACTCTAATTTTGATATACATATATCACTAGAGATATATTATGTTTCAATCAAAAAATATTCCTTGGGCTGTTTTGGTCAGGTGAGGGAGGGGTGTGGTTGGTTTTAAGATACTAATTATGGGTTTTTCCGCAAATTGGTAGATAAGTGGGATGTTGGTGAGAAAAGGCAACAACTTACCTCACAGTCGTTAGATGTAGATCTAATGGTCAGAAATGACGGATGGCAGACACACCATCATCACCAACTTAGTCTTCTGTAGGAGTACTAGCAAGATGTCCGTGCATTGCACGGAACATCAAGATGCATATTTTTATAAAACACTTGTTGTGATTGACCCATGCAGGAGTAATCCCATGTGTAAAAACTAATGATATCTCGTGAAAGAGGAGATAAGGTGAAGAGGAGTGGGGCGTGGTGGTGATTGGTGGTCGGACTGGGCTGAGGCAAGGGGATGGACGACGCCGGCAGCGGCCACCAGGCCAATTTGTTCCAGAGGCTTCCTTTTTTAATTGCTCAACAATGAGGTTGTTGGAGATAAGGATGAATGAGGGAAGGCCTTGTCTGCAAATGTGGAGATAGGTGCGGGTATCTTTTAGTTTAATTTCCATCCGTCAGATATAGATCGGACGGTCTATTGCAAGATGGCACGCATATACCATCATCACCAACTCGGGTTTTTTATAAGAGAAGAAATATAAGTATGGAGATACAAATGTATTATCGATACTTGTTTCCGTAAACTAGGATCTACATTCTATTGAACGGCTCAGCATGTGGGGCCTTAGCACAATGACTTCTCGACTGTGTAAAACAAAGGTTTTCCCGTCGCCGATAAGGAGGGGGTGATGGCGGCGCGCTTTCGGCTTGCTCTAGTCCTAGTAGTCATACTAGGTGGTCTACGCACGTGTAGATTTATTGTTTTTCACGTCTCATGTTCGCTGTACTGCCACGACTGTTGATGAATAGATGGTAAGTTATTCAAGGGGAAACCCTTGTTGAGCGTGTTTGAGAGAGAGAGAGAGAGAGAGTGCGTGTGTGATATGTCTAGAGACTGAGGCAATGATAATAGATTCTTTGTGTCTATGTGTGTGGAGGATAGAGAGAGACATGTACATGGGGCTTTGTGTTGTGTAACATGGAGACACATAGACATAATCAGAGAGTGAGTGTGTGAGATACACATGCGGACATGGGGAGAGATGTGTGAGTTAGAGAGATGGAGAATTTTGGTGTGCATCTTAGCTAGAGAGGGGGGGTATATACATATCTAGAGCTGTAGAGAATATGCAAGGGTGTGTGTCTTAAAAGAATGATCCAGATAGCTAGATGGGTGTTTGTGCGTGTCTGTGTGTGTTTGTGCGCGCGCTTGTGTGTGAGAGGGACTGTGTGTATGTGGAGTAGAGAGACCACTAATGATGTAAACCTAGTATAAGGGAAGGGGGAATGGTGTGACATGTGTGTCAAAGAGAGACAAAGGCATGTGTAGTAGCGGGATAGCATGGGTGCGGGCGGGGAGCAGACTATTTGGAAGAGACGTCGAGTGTGTGTGGGAGAGGGGTGTGAGAGTGAGATAGAGAGAGAGAGCTAGCGACGGAGAGAGAGAGAGAGAGAGAGAGTAAAAGAGGGGGGAGAGGGGTCGTTTGTGTCCATAAGTGGCGTATAGATAGGGAGACAATGTTGATGTTGTTCGAAATTGGCCTATGTACGGAGACACAAGGGAAGCGAGTCATCGTGTGTGTGATAGGGACTTCATGAGAGATCTAGAATAGATGGTATAGAGAACAACATGCGAGATTGAGAACGATGATACATTAGGGAGCTATGGAAAGAGTCACGGCATATATGTATACAGGGAAGGAGCTGGGGTGGGTCCGCATGTGGGAGAGATAGAAAGAGGAGAGTGGTGCACAAGGAGACAAAGTGTGCTTGTTTGCGGTGGGGGTGGTGTGTGAGGTGAGTGTGCGAGAACCACATAACTAGGGAGATAGACGTTTGGGGGCAATGTTTTGTGTGTATGAGAAAGATACACTCTACATAGTGCGTGTGCTTGGGAAAGAGAGATGCCGGGAGACCTGGAGAGTGGGGGAAGAGATGTGTGCATGCCCGAGAGACAAAGTGATAAGAGACCTATATTGGGGTCCGGACTTTAGAAGAGAGGGGGGTGTTAATGGGGGGGGGGGGGGGGGGGGGGGGGGGGGGGGGGGGGGGGGGGGGGGGGGGGGGGGGGGGGGGGGGGGGGGGGGGGGGGGGGGGGGGGGGGGGGGGGGGGGGGGGGGGGGGGGGGGGGGGGGGGGGGGGGGGGGGGGGGGGGGGGGGGGGGGGGGGGGGGGGGGGGGGGGGGGGGGGGGGGGGGGGGGGGGGGGGGGGGGGGGGGGGGGGGGGGGGGGGGGGGGGGGGGGGGGGGGGGGGGGGGGGGGGGGGGGGGGGGGGGGGGGGGGGGGGGGGGGGGGGGGGGGGGGGGGGGGGGGGGGGGGGGGGGGGGGGGGGGGGGGGGGGGGGGGGGGGGGGGGGGGGGGGGGGGGGGGGGGGGGGGGGGGGGGGGGGGGGGGGGGGGGGGGGGGGGGGGGGGGGGGGGGGGGGGGGGGGGGGGGGGGGGGGGGGGGGGGGGGGGGGGGGGGGGGGGGGGGGGGGGGGGGGGGGGGGGGGGGGGGGGGGGGGGGGGGGGGGGGGGGGGGGGGGGGGGGGGGGGGGGGGGGGGGGGGGGGGGGGGGGGGGGGGGGGGGGGGGGGGGGGGGGGGGGGGGGGGGGGGGGGGGGGGGGGGGGGGGGGGGGGGGGGGGGGGGGGGGGGGGGGGGGGGGGGGGGGGGGGGGGGGGGGGGGGGGGGGGGGGGGGGGGGGGGGGGGGGGGGGGGGGGGGGGGGGGGGGGGGGGGGGGGGGGGGGGGGGGGGGGGGGGGGGGGGGGGGGGGGGGGGGGGGGGGGGGGGGGGGGGGGGGGGGGGGGGGGGGGGGGGGGGGGGGGGGGGGGGGGGGGGGGGGGGGGGGGGGGGGGGGGGGGGGGGGGGGGGGGGGGGGGGGGGGGGGGGGGGGGGGGGGGGGGGGGGGGGGGGGGGGGGGGGGGGGGGGGGGGGGGGGGGGGGGGGGGGGGGGGGGGGGGGGGGGGGGGGGGGGGGGGGGGGGGGGGGGGGGGGGGGGGGGGGGGGGGGGGGGGGGGGGGGGGGGGGGGGGGGGGGGGGGGGGGGGGGGGGGGGGGGGGGGGGGGGGGGGGGGGGGGGGGGGGGGGGGGGGGGGGGGGGGGGGGGGGGGGGGGGGGGGGGGGGGGGGGGGGGGGGGGGGGGGGGGGGGGGGGGGGGGGGGGGGGGGGGGGGGGGGGGGGGGGGGGGGGGGGGGGGGGGGGGGGGGGGGGGGGGGGGGGGGGGGGGGGGGGGGGGGGGGGGGGGGGGGGGGGGGGGGGGGGGGGGGGGGGGGGGGGGGGGGGGGGGGGGGGGGGGGGGGGGGGGGGGGGGGGGGGGGGGGGGGGGGGGGGGGGGGGGGGGGGGGGGGGGGGGGGGGGGGGGGGGGGGGGGGGGGGGGGGGGGGGGGGGGGGGGGGGGGGGGGGGGGGGGGGGGGGGGGGGGGGGGGGGGGGGGGGGGGGGGGGGGGGGGGGGGGGGGGGGGGGGGGGGGGGGGGGGGGGGGGGGGGGGGGGGGGGGGGGGGGGGGGGGGGGGGGGGGGGGGGGGGGGGGGGGGGGGGGGGGGGGGGGGGGGGGGGGGGGGGGGGGGGGGGGGGGGGGGGGGGGGGGGGGGGGGGGGGGGGGGGGGGGGGGGGGGGGGGGGGGGGGGGGGGGGGGGGGGGGGGGGGGGGGGGGGGGGGGGGGGGGGGGGGGGGGGGGGGGGGGGGGGGGGGGGGGGGGGGGGGGGGGGGGGGGGGGGGGGGGGGGGGGGGGGGGGGGGGGGGGGGGGGGGGGGGGGGGGGGAAACTAGCCAGTCTTTTGGGTATGAAACCCATTTGGGCGAGAGTAGTACTAGGATGGGTGACCTCCTGGGAAGTCCTCGTGAAAGGGTTTCATATCTAGCCTACTCCAACTTGTTTGGGATAACAAGCTTCATAAGTAAGGATTAATTATGGAGCTGCCAACCCCATCAAGCAAAATATTTGTTCTTTTGGGGCTGGCACCTCGAACAAGCATAAAAATAGAGTGAAGCAGATATATTGTCGTGTAAGCACACACCCTTCTTTCATTAGTTTAGATGAACCATTGATGATCAATTCGAACCAGTGCATGCGATTGAAATTAATTTTACCTAAATAGAGGGTGCAGAATAAACTACAACAACTAGATTTGCAACCACGGGATGCTGACGATATCTTCAAAGAACATTGCAACAGCAGCGAGGCTTCACAACAACATATGGTAAGCCAGTGTGTTTTAGTACATGTGAAATGTAATGCGTGTGGGCTGCTTTCTTGGCTTGTGCCCTCAACCTGTAATCCTATAGAATTACAAATAGTTCAGTTGTCTGCTTTGCTTTATTGCTTGATTCGAATGCTTGTTTGTTACTTGTTAGGTTATACCTGAGTTGGCCAATATGTCAGCAGTGCCTGTTGTACTATCGTAAAGAAATGCATGCCTAGTTCATTTGAGTCCTTAACTTTTCCTCTAAAATTCATCACAAGACTGTCTTCGTAGTTTATATGAGGCCACACTGTTAAGTGCTTTCTGAGATTATTTGAACTGCTTAGATGCCTTGGCAACTTAAATATAACGGTGGTACACTCCCTTTCAACTAGGGATGTCAACTAGGTCCCGTTTAATCCCGATTAAAGTCCACTAGTGGTATGATAGTTCAAAAGAGTTTTTGTTTTTTGAGGAAAATGAACTAGGGATCTAGCAAAAACTAACTAGATGGGACTGGCGGATGTCATTTATTTGCCACTTACATCCCTAGTTTCATCTTACCATTTTAATTTCTTTTCGGCCGATGCTGCTTTGAACCATTTAAATATAGCTTGCCATGCTCGGCAATAATTCGTATGTCGTTTACCATGTAAGCTTACTGCCTGGATCATGCGATAACTATCTCTTACTTATGTCCAGCGGAAACCTTTCAGGATGCCATTCACACTAGGACACAATGCACAACCCCAGAATCTATTTGTGGAAGCAGTGCGCCATCCATGTTACCAGATGGTAGCAGTTCAGAGGCAACACCGCCGGAGAGCAGTCTGAGCACACATATTATAGTTCTTGAGGCTCTACTAGAGGCAGAAAGAGATGGTGTGGCTGCCATGAATGAGGTAATCTTGATCTTGAGGCTGGAAATTATGCAATTAGCTGCACACATTATGCAAGCAACCCAATAATTGGAGGAAGTAAGAATGCTGCATTTGAAGACGGAGGAGGTCCTGTTGTTTCTGCTATCTGAAGCCCAGGGTAATCCCAGTTCTTCTTTAGATACCAGTTGAAATTGTCCATAGATTATTGTACTTGCATGTTGTGTCATGTCTCTGAATGGATTATGTTGTAAGACCCCCTATGTTGTCCATGTGTTGTAATGATCCGAATTTTTTAGGCGAGGTAATCCTCAGTACTTGTATGATTGACATAAGGTGAACTCTTTTTCGTGTGAGCATATTGTATTGGATGAAATAACTATTTGACTCAAAGTGTATCCAACCTACTGAATTCGAAGATCACGGCATTTCTAAATCATAATCATATATAAAGGTGGAATAAATATTTGTTGTGGTTTTGAAGAAATAAATAACAAAACATAGAATTATCTGTGGATATTCGTAATCAAATACAAATTGGATTTGAATTTAGTTGCGAGGGCCTAGGGCAAACGTGAATGCTAATTCTCCCAAGTTTTGAACGAAGCGGCTAAACACCCACTATCATTTGTGGGCTGCCCGAAGCAAGTGTTTGCGAGATGGAAATTACTGTCTACCCCTGACACTTTGACATCCTTATCGACCGGATTTACACTGCTGTCGATAGGGGTAGACTAGTAACTTCAATCAGACATGACACGACCGCCTCTGAGCCCATTCCGACACGGTGGGCGCCAAACGTGGGCGGCAAAACACATTTGATTCAAGATCGTCCGAAAGACATGTGTCTCTCCCTCCATTTCCCCATTCATACACGGTGGGCGGCAAAAAAACTCTCCTCGCCCGAAATCGATGTAGGCAAATATTTTAAATAGGGGCAGATGTGTAACTTCCCTCAGACGTGACACAACCGCCCTACCTGTCAGCCCCGTTCATACACCGTGGGCGCCAACCATGGGCGGCAAAACACCCTCTCCTCGCCCGAAATCGCTACCGGCAAATATTTGGGAGATGCGAGATTACCGTCCTATCCCCAACCGACGTGAGGTCTGAAATTTTAAATGGGGGATAAGTTCATAACTTTCCCACATTTCAGACAAGCGCGTCCCAAAGTTTGAGATACCCCTCCCCCTCCATTTCCCCATTCATACACCGTCGGCGCCACAACAACCTCCCCACTGCGGTCAGCCTCCTCCGTCCGCCACCCCATCCTCCACCTTGCCGGAGCCGCTACCCCATCGTCCACTGCAAGAGATGGACGTCTCTCATCCACGGCGCCAGACCAAGATCCTTTCATCGCGTCCTCTCGCTTCATCGATGCCGTCATCCACCTTGCCGTTGCCGCTCCTATGACCGCCTCGTCCACGGCAACAGGATTTATCCCCCGACCCGGCTGTCTGCCGTCTAAAGTCTTCTTCCCCGCCGCCGACAGCCATCGCACCCACAGCACCCTCAACGTATCAGTAGGGGCCTACACGGCATCGCAAGAGAGGTGGTACTCTTCCATATGTGCTTAAGTAATTGATCTCACCCAAAAAATAGATCGTAAATTGTTTACTGTACTTTTCTTGTCCGTACCAAATCGTAGTGGCTAGTTGAAAGCAAACATTGGTTGTGAAGTAGCTTTGTCCGGTTTGCACCTTCAGATCCGCCATGGCACGGTCACTATACTCGTAAAGCTTATGGTTTTCCCCCTTTATATTCACTACCATCATCGTAGGTGCTTCGTGTCATGCTAGCACTGCTCCTCAAGACCTCAACCCATCAAGCAAAACAACATGCCACTCATAATTCCTAAGCTTAGGTGTTGAAATATGAATCTGATATGATGCTCATATTATTAAAACAGAGAACGTTTAATTGGTCACCTAATGTTCCTATATTCGTTTCGAAAAGCATCTGCGCCACCCACTGGTCCAGCTAGTTCCACTTTCCTGATTTTACTCTCGATGCGTAGGGTTTTCCCCTTTTATCTACTCTACTATGATCTGCGTAGGTGCTTTCTGTCGTACTAGCATGATTCCACCCTTCAAACTAAACAACACAGGGCTTAGTTGTTCAAATATGATTGTGATATGATACTGATATTAGTTAACAGACACATTTAATTGGTTAGCTAAAGGTCCCACTTGAGTTTCCAAATGCATGTCGCGACATATAGAGAGACAGCAGAATTGCATTTCTTTGTCACTTGTTGACTGTACTTTCTTGTCCATACCAAATCTTAGTTGTTATTTCAAAGCAAAGATCAGTTGCTAACTACCCTTTGCGCGGTTTGCAGCTTCAGATCTGCCATCCCACTGCCACGGTCAACACTATACTCATCATGCTTACGGTTTCCCCATTTTATGATGACCACGATCAGCCTACGTGGTTCGTGTCGTCATAGCACTTCTCCACCCATCGAGCTAAACAAGCTTAGTTGTACAAATTCAAATATGATATTAGTAAAACTGAGAGATGTTTAATTGGTCAGCTAAATGTTCCTACTTTAGTTTCGAAATGCATGTGAGCAACATATGGAGAGACTGGAAGGAATACTATTTCTCTGTGCGCTCTGGTTCATCATGGGTGGGCAACCGACATTGTATAGAAAGACTTGTAATATCTTCAATCTGCTTGCTCTTCTGCTCTTCTTTAAGATGATCCTCTTCTCTTCTTTAATAAGTATGTTCCTTGTTGGGAAGAGTAGCAGAGACATTTGCGGTCGACTGGTCAGGTCGAGTTGTTCTCCCTTAGTATATTTTGAATCTGTCAGGTCAGGTCGACTTGTTCTTCTTTACTATATGTTGAAGCTGTCATCTGCGAAGTATCATCACTTCTGGAGCTCTCATATTTTGAGTAGTAGGCCACATTATATTAATGCACACACCAAGTTACAACATGCATGACATCTCTCAGAAGAATTGCAGAGATAACACAAAGGGGTTTACAGGGAGGCAGTATTGGATTAGAATCACTTCTGCATTACAAAGATAATCTCACTTGTTTTTATGTTTTCATGCATGTCAGGTACTGAACAGGGGGGGGGGGGGGGGGGGGGGGGGGGGGGGGGGGGGGGGGGGGGGGGGGGGGGGGGGGGGGGGGGGGGGGGGGGGGGGGGGGGGGGGGGGGGGGGGGGGGGGGGGGGGGGGGGGGGGGGGGGGGGGGGGGGGGGGGGGGGGGGGGGGGGGGGGGGGGGGGGGGGGGGGGGGGGGGGGGGGGGGGGGGGGGGGGGGGGGGGGGGGGGGGGGGGGGGGGGGGGGGGGGGGGGGGGGGGGGGGGGGGGGGGGGGGGGGGGGGGGGGGGGGGGGGGGGGGGGGGGGGGGGGGGGGGGGGGGGGGGGGGGGGGGGGGGGGGGGGGGGGGGGGGGGGGGGGGGGGGGGGGGGGGGGGGGGGGGGGGGGGGGGGGGGGGGGGGGGGGGGGGGGGGGGGGGGGGGGGGGGGGGGGGGGGGGGGGGGGGGGGGGGGGGGGGGGGGGGGGGGGGGGGGGGGGGGGGGGGGGGGGGGGGGGGGGGGGGGGGGGGGGGGGGGGGGGGGGGGGGGGGGGGGGGGGGGGGGGGGGGGGGGGGGGGGGGGGGGGGGGGGGGGGGGGGGGGGGGGGGCCTTCACCGCAAGGGGCCGAACCAGTATAAACTCCTTGCGTCCTTTGTCCCGCTTTAACCCCTTTAAGCTAACCCGTCGCGATGGCTCCACGACTAAGTCCTCACACTAGGACATCTGCCGTGACTAACCCATGACAGTTGGCGCCCACCGTGGGGCTATCGCACGATGGTTTCAAGTTCTTAGAGGGCAGCTTCGAAGGGCTCAAGGGATACGCGGTGGGCCGGATGACCAAGAGTCGTCGCGGCAAGCTCTACATCGACGATGCAGGCTGGGGCCTCGAGGCCGGCTCAATTGAGTACGGGTACCGGGTCCCCTTTGGTGGTATTCATGTCTTCATTGGCAAGATTGGCGAATCGGGCCCTGAGCCGGACATCTGCATCGACATCGTCGAAATGGCTTAGCGTGCGAGACCCGCCCGGGTTCAGCCTGCCATGAAGTGTGCCTTCGTGGGAGTCGTCCACGGAGCGGAATCTGAGGATAGATCGGTATCTTGTGGTGAGACCGTCATTTACTCTGACGACGAGTCATCTACCGGAGAGACCGAGTCATTGTACCAACTGCAAGATGGCCGGTTTGGGGGCTATTCCGATGGCGACAGTATTCTGGACCCCCTCGATCCGCCAAGCCGAGTTGCGATCTTCATGGCTGGTACACAGTCAGCGCAACACTCTTTGACTGTAGCAGCGATGATCTCCGGTTCAGCGGCGGCGACAACAGCTGGGGCAGGAGGCCCTGCGCAACCGCCGGCTCAGGTTTTGTCCGATTTATTCGACACTTTGGCAACACTGCTGGCAGCTGAAGTTAACCCGGCGGATCAGGATCAGCATAACGCAGAAGTTGCGAAGGTGAAGGATCAGATAGCTCAAGCCAAGGTAGACTTGGCAGCTGAAAACACCAGGATGGCTGCAGAGCGGGCCGAGTTGGATGCACAGGCTTATCGGCTTATGTTGGATCAGAACGCGTCAAATGATGTAATGAGGAGAAGGTACCGGTCTCACCTGCCTCCGGTTTATGAGGCAAGGAATCTCTTTAACACGCCAGGAGCAGGAACCAGCAACTAGCCAGTGGTAAACCGGGTAGAAGCACCTGGAACGGGGGCGCCGGTTCAGTCGCACACAATGGATCCGCCTCGTCAGAATGTCCCGTCACAGCACGTGTCAACGCCTCCGGGTCATTACTCCAACCCTTTGGATAACATAGTCGCCGCCGCTTCACGATTGGCGGCCCTCCCAGTCGAAGGCGAGTCCCCCGTGTCGGTTGAGACGCGACGGGCTAGGGAGCTCCTTCAGACAGCTTTGACTCAGTAGCAGGCTTATTCGTACAGCCGCGAGAGGATTCATTCCACCCCCCGCCCAAGCCGGAGTTACAGCAGGCATATTAATGAACCGGCCGTGTCAAGCAGTGCGCAGAACCGTGACCCGCCTCAAGGGCATAACCCGGCGGGCGGTGGTGCTAATGCTCAGGACATGGTGGATCATGGTAGAGCACGTTGAGAAGCCGAGTTAGCGGCGCAGTATGCGGCCCGTCAGCTTACTCCGGTTCGTCCAACAACTTCGATGGAACCAGGAGTTACCTCCAGTTCTTTGGGGGTGCCGTGTCTCACCCCGACTCTACGTAATGTACGGCTGCCCAAGGATTTCAAGGGTCCTCGTAAGGTGCCCAATTACACTGCCGACTTACCCCCCGAGTCATGGGTCGAAAGCTATGAGATGGCGATGGAGATGCTGGATGTGGATGATGTGGCATGTGCTAAATACTTCACCATGATGTTGGAAGGAACAGCTCGCACTTGGCTGAAAAGTTTGCCAGCTAACTCCATTGGGTCATGGGCCGAGTTAAAGGCCCGGTTTATCCAGAATTTCAAGGACACGTGCAAGCAGCCCATGTCAATTGTGGACTTAGCCGCCTGTGTCCAAGAAGAAGGTGAATCGACAACCCATTGGAGGCGCCGGGTTTTGGCAATCTTGCATTCATCGGACCGCATCAATGCCGATACAACAGTCTTTACGTTGGAGGGCAATTGCCGGTTCACGCCTCTGAAGCTGAAGTTGGGATGGCTCAAGCGTCACTGCAATGACATGGGAACGCTTATGGCAGCTCTGGTTAAGTATGCCGACTCTGATAGTACCAAGGACCCCGAGTCTGATGATGAAAAGC
This sequence comes from Thinopyrum obtusiflorum, assembly GCA_036873465.1. Taxonomy (NCBI): domain Eukaryota; kingdom Viridiplantae; phylum Streptophyta; class Magnoliopsida; order Poales; family Poaceae; genus Thinopyrum; species Thinopyrum obtusiflorum. The sequence goes on from JAAAWM010011843.1 coordinate 80,287, forward strand.
CGGGAAAGGGAAAGAAGAGCGGCAGTACCAAAGGGCAGCAGCATAACCCGGCGGGCCATGGAAACAACGGTAAGCGTAAAGCGGATAACAGTTTAGATTTTGTGGCTAACACCAACACGCAGAATAATGGTTAGCGTCGTAAGGGTAAACCGCCCCCGCGGAGTGGAGGATCAGGTGTCAATCTTGAGCGCCTGTTAAACCAGCCTTGCCTAAGGCATGGGACGCGAGAAAGGCCAGCTACGCACCTCTGGAAGGATTGCTTTATTATGCGTGAGTTCAAAAACTCAGATCTTTTCCAATATGATCATGGACCGCCCGGCGGTTCAGGACCCGGGTCTCATGGGCCGGGTTATGGTGGAGGCAGTTCTGGCTCAGGATTTCAAGGTAATCAAAGCGGACATGGCAATCAAGGCAGCCAGGGCAACCAGGGTGGTTATAATCATCAAGGGAGTCAGCAGCAGCAATAGTCGGGTTACCAGAGCAACCTGAAGCAGTTGAATAGTGGGCAGTATCATGTCTTCACCACTAGCCTGTGCAAGAGCAATCAGAAGCTTCATAAAAGGGCAGTGAACTCCGTTGAACCGGTGGTGCCCCGTTACTTGCCCTGGTCTGAACAGCCCATTGTGTGGAGTCGAGAGGATCATCCGCCCCAGGTTGATAATCCGGGTCATCTGGCGTTGGTGGTAGCACCTCGGGTTGGAGGGTATAAGTTCACCAAGGTGCTCATGGATGGAGGGAGCAGTATCAATATCCTTTATTATGAAACCTTCCGTCGCATGGGGTTAACAGATAAAAATCTTAAACCGTCGAACACTGTTTTCCATGGTGTGGTGCCTGGTAAATCGGCGTATCCCGTTGGCAAGATAGCTCTGGAGGTTGCGTTTGGAGATGATCATGATTCAAGATCAGAGACATTGACTTTTGAAATGGTGAAAATCAAGAGCCCTTATCATGCCCTGTTTGGACGGCCGGCTTATGCTAAGTTCATGGCAAGGCCCTGTTATGTTTATCTGCAGCTTAAGATGCCGGGTCATAAGGGGACCATCATGGTACATGGGAGCCGTAAGATAGCTTTGGAATGTGAAGAAGGCGATGCGGCCTATGCTGAGTCAGTTTGTGCAACAGAGGAGTTGAAGTTCTACAAGGACAATGTTGATCCGGCGGATATGACTTCTTTGAAAAAGCCAACTACAGAGCATGATCCGGCCTTGAAATTTAAATCGGCTGATGAGACTAAGCTGGTTGATTTTGTTCCTGGTGATTCATCCAAGCAATTCAGTATCAGCGCTAACCTGGATCCGAAATAGGAAAGCGCGCTCATCGAGTTCATCCGTGAGAACCGAGACATCTTTGCATGGAAACCTTCTGACATGCCAGGTGTACCAAGGGAACTCGCCGAGCACACTCTTAATATCAATCCCAAGTTTAAACCGGTCAAGCAGTTTCTCCGCCACTTCAACGAAGAAAGGCGCAAGGCCATTGGTGAGGAGGTAGCCAGGCTCTTGGCGGCTGGGTTTATCATTGAAGTATTTCATCCTGAGTGGTTGGCTAACCCGGTGCTAGTACTTAAGAAGAACGGCACTTGGCGTATGTGTGTGGACTACACAGATTTGAACAAGGCTTGTCCAGCTGATCCTTTTGCTCTCCCTCGTATTGATCAAATCATTGATGCTACGACGGGTTGTGAGCGTTTGAGCTTTCTGGACGCTTATTCTGGTTATCATCAGATTAAAATGGTAGTTAAGGACCAGGAGAAGACAGCTTTTATAACTCCTTTTGGAGCCTTCTGCTACGTATCTATGCCTTTTGGGCTCAAGAGTGCCCAGGCGACTTATCAGCGCTGTGTGCAGAATTGTCTTCATAATCAGATTGGGCGCAATGTTCATGCTTATGTGGATGATATTGTGGTGAAGTCCAGAAAAGAGGAGACGTTGATAGATGATTTGAAGGAAACTTTTGATAATCTCCGGGTTTATAAGATGATGCTTAATCCGGCCAAGTGTGTCATTGGTGTACCGGCAGGCAAGCTCTTGGGTTTTCTGGTGTCTAACAGGGGCATTGAAGCTAATCCGGAAAAGATCAAAGCTATTACGTCTCTGGCTAAACCGGCGTGTATCAACGATGTTCAATGTCTGGCGGGTCGTATTGCAGCGCTGAGCCGGTTTATCATCCGGTTAGGAGAGAAAGCTATCCCTCTGTATCAGATGATGAAGAAGACAGATAATTTTGTCTGGAGTGATGCTGCTAATGCGGCGTTTGAGGATTTGAAGAAGCAGTTAGCCGAGCCACCAGTCCTTGCTGCTCCGGTTGATAAAGAGCCACTGTTGTTATATGTGGCTGCTAATGCCCGGGCTGTTAGTGTGGCCATTGTGGTGGAGCGCAAGGAGGCTGGAAAAGAGTATCCGGTTCAACGGTGGTTTATTATATCAGTGAGGTGCTTATTGAGTCCAAGCAGAGGGTCATCCCATCACTGTGGTCAGTTCTGCCCCTTTGGAAGATATAATCCAAAACAGGGAAGCAACTGGCCAGGTTGCCAAGTGGGCCATTGAGCTTGGACCTCACGGGTTAAAATATATGCCTCGGATGGCAATCAAGTCCCAAGCGCTTGTGGATTTCATCAATGACTGGACAGAGTTGCAGGCGCCAGAAGAGAAGCCAGATCACACTTATTAGACTATTCATTTTGATGGGTCCAGGCAATTGGAGGGCTCGGGGGCTGGAGTCGTGTTAACTTCCCCAAGAGGTGATAAGTTTTGTTATGTTCTCCGTTTAATGTTCCCTTGCACTAACAATGCAGCTGAATATGAGGCTTTACTCCATGGTCTTCGAATGGCTAAGGAGATGAACTTAAGCCGGGTTAAGTGCTTTGGTGACTCGGACCTGGTAGCTCAACAAGTGTCTGGTACTTGGGATTCCAAGGATCCGCTCATGGCGGCGTATCGACGAGAGGTGGATATTGTGGCTGGTCATTTCAAGGGTTATCAGGTTGACCATGTGGACTGGTGAAAGAACGAAGCGGCGGACGCTTTAAGCCGCTTGGGTTCCCAACGTAAACCGGTGCCACCCAATGTTTTTCTGGATGTTTTGCATAACCCGTCGGTCAAACTACCTACAGAGGAGGATTTGGCTGTTCCTGACCCGGAAGCTCAGTTAGTGGCAGCTCTTCATGTGATTCCGGATTGGACAGTCCCTTATTTGGCTTATATGACCCGGGGCGAGTTACCGGAGGATGAAATGTTGGCCAGGCAGATAATCCGGCGATCCAAGTCAATGATCATTGTCAATGGAGAATTGCATCATTGCAGTGTAACAGGGGCATTTCAGCGTTGCGTATCTCCTGAAGAAGGCCATGAGATTTTGTGTGAGATCCACGAAGGAGATTGTGGTCACCACGCCGGTTCAAAGTCCTTGGTAGCTAAAGCTTTTCGTCACGGCTTCTATTGGCTGACGGCTCATGCTGATGCTGAGGACTTGGTGAAAAAGTGTGATAGTTGTCAGAAGTTTTCACGCCGAGCTCATGTTCCGGCTCAGGAATTGAGGATGATTCCAATCACTTGGCCGTTTGCAACTTGGGGGTTGGATATGGTTGGGCCCTTTAAGAGGTCCAAGGATAAGAAGACCCACCTTCTGGTGGCGGTTGATAAGTTCACTAAGTGGGTGGAGGCAGAGCCAGTCAGTAAGTGTGATGCAGCCACGGCGGTTCAATTCATCAAGAAGGTGATTTTCCGGTTTGGTTTTCCACACAGCATCATAACTGATAATGGCACTAATCTGTCCAAGGGTGCTATGAAAGAGTTTTGTCAACGTGAGCACATCCGGCTTGACGTGTCATCAGTGGCTCACCCCCAATCTAATGGTCAAGCGGAGAGAGCCAATCAAGAGATCCTGAGAGGCATCAAGCCCCGGCTTATGGTTCCTTTACAACGGACGCCGGGTTGTTGGGTGGAGGAGTTACCTTCTGTGTTATGGAGCATCAATACCACGCCCAACAGATCTACAGGTTACACACCTTTTTTCATGGTTTACGGAGCAGAGGCGGTTCTCCCTAGTGACATCCGTCATGACTCACCCCGTGTGGCGGCTTATGTTGAAGCTGACAATGAGAAAGCACGTCAGGAAGCACTTGACCTGTTAGATGAGGAGCGTGATATTGCAGCGGCTCGTTCGGCAATTTACCAGCAAGATCTGCGTCGTTATCACAGCCGTCAGGTTAAAACCAGAACTTTTCAAGAAGGCGATCTGGTGCTCTGGCTCATCCAGGATCAGACTGATATGCACAAGTTATCTCTGCCTTGGGAAGGACCTTTTGTGGTCAGCAAGAATCTGCATAACGGGTCATACTACCTTATCGATGTTCGAGAGCACAAAGACTCACGTAAATCGGAGGAGGAAACCCACCGGCCGTGGAAAATCGCTCATCTTCGGCCCTACTACACCTGAGCCATAGGCTCCTCTTATGTACATATTCTTGACAATGTATATATTATGATCAATATAATAAACCGGCATCCCTACTAAAGCAGGGCCTCTGCCGTTCTTCCTTCAAAAGGTTTTGATTACTTGGGGGCTTCTGTTTATAAAACAGAGTTCTGATTGTCCATTGATCCGGCTCAAAGGTTATAAAAAAAATTTGGGGGCTTGTTACCCAAAGTTAAAAGGGGCCAAAGAGAGTGTTGCAAAAGCACAACTCAAACATAGGCACCCATTGAGCATAGCTCAAAATATTGCTCGGGGGCTCTTTGCTTCTACAAGAACAAAGAGTCTATAACCTTGTAATAGGCTATAAAAGCCAGGCTTGGAAGCCAGGTGTATTCACCTAAAACGCTGGGTTATCCTGCCTTTTTTAAGTAAGCCACTCCGCCCAGGTAATCCTGGTAAGACCCGTCGAACATTTGACAAGTCAATCTTATAAAGACCCTGAACTTGTCATAGTTAAAATGACGATTGGTTAATGTGAGGTCCATCTTATAAGGCTTTGTAAAATGGTTTAACTCAGTGGCCTGGCAGCCCATGAAAAGCCTCGCCTTTTTACATGTTTTCTTCTGAAACCTTTCTTTTGGCAGTTTATTTTGATGAGGTTTATGTTAATCCGGTGTTTACTGACCCGGTCTGGCTTTTGAGTTGCCAAGTACAAAATTACAAGATGACCGGTGTCAATTGACCCGGCTTGGCTTTCAACTATAAGTTGTCAGTGCACGATCAGTTATAATCTGGTGCTTGTTGACCCGGTCTAGCTTCGACTGCAAGTCGCCAGTATGATATACGGATAATCCGGTGTTTATTACAACCCGGTACGGCTTTACTATAAACCGGCAAAACATGGGAGGAGTTATTAGTACTCAAGATTTGGGTTATCACCCTTACTACAAAAAGTTGGTCAACCAACGATGTGATTCAATGTCACAGGTATGATATATTTCATATTTGATTATTCTTAAGTGCAGCCTTGGTTATAAACCCGGGTTATATGTTGGGCATTATGACCCGTCCGGCGGTAAACCGCCAGGACACTTTGAACTTGTTGTATGCAGAAACAGGTCGAATAAGCTGTTCAGAATCATAAGCAGGCATAACATATCTTAAATCATGGCGGATTAACAGTGTCATGCAAAGTGAATATGCACGATGGCATAGCAGACCAAGTATTTAAACTAGCCTATTACAAGGCATTTTGATGCCCAAAAGGATAATTGTTTATCACACGCATTGCAGTGTGCAGAAGCTAAACCGGCCTCCGGATCATGATTTTTCACCAGGCTGACTTGAAGGTTGTGGATCATCCTGCGCTGGTTCATCCTCCTCCTCTCCACCCAGTGGCTGGAAGTCAATGGTTGCCCAGTCAATCCCAGTTAAGGCTTGGAAGACAGCTTCATCACTTATAAGGGTGGACGGTTCAACATCAGGGGCGTAGGTATGCTTACGGATTGGCGGGATAAGATTTTGCACATCATAAGTTGGTGCGTTAACCCGTTTGTTGTTGGCATCATAAATTGACTGGTAATATGACAAATCAGTGTCTTCAGCCAATTTGCTTGCCAGTGGACGCATTTCCCTCGTTAGGGCCCTGAGGTCATCATTATCAAAATCTGACCCGTCCTCTTTTTGGCTTGGATAGCCGTTTCCAATATCCTCCGGATCAAGGTCAGATATCCATGCCTTGGCCCGTGTCAATGCAGTAAGAGCACCAGCCCTAGCAGCTGATTTCTTTAATTCCTCAAACCGGGCAGGCATCATAGATAACCTTTCCAATGTTTCCTTGATTAAAGTTGGGGGCGGTTTATTATGTGAAGCTGTGCAGATGACCCGTTGAACGCCGGTATATAATTGCTCTATCAGTGTATAAGCAGCCTTCAGTTTTTTGCGCATGTCCGAGCCAAGATGAGTAACGCGGCTACCTGCAATGGTCAAAATATTGGTAAACCGACAGTTTCATGGATGTTGCTTATTTAAAGCTTATGAAGAGGATATTTACCGAAGACAGCAGTGGTCATAGCGTTGATTTACCGCTTCAAGCCAGTCAGTTCTTTTGCTACTGGATTAAGGGCTGCTTCAGCATCCTCCGCCCGCTTTAGCAGAGTTGCTTTTTCAGCGTCCCATCCTGCCCGTTCACTTTTAAAGCTTTCCTTCAGTTGTTCCATGGCTGTTAAAGCGCTGGTCAGCTCTTCTTTAGCCTTGGAAGTTTCTGCTTGCTGGGACTTGATATTTTCTTGAAGGTCGGCGATTTGAGATTCCTTTTTGCTCAGATCAGCCTGCAAGAGACATTTAATGAGTTGGTAGTGCACATTTGAAGTCTGAAGCACATAACAAGTTATACACTTGGCACTTGGGGGCTAATGCATATTGCTTCTTATCAACTGTCATTTTAAGTCCCAAGCACATAACAAGTTATACACTTGGCACTTGGGGGCTAATGCATATTTGCTCAAGTCAAGGTTATGGATTTTTCCTCCTCAATCGGATTACAAAGATGATTATCAAGAATTTTGGGAGCTTCATGACAGAAATGTACTGGTTCATCCTAAAGGTATAAACCGGTCCCTAGGGGCTACGCAAGCAAAATTAAATATTGTTCTGCTACAAGTCCCGGTTCACATTAATATTATGAACCGGCCCTTGGGGGCTACTGGAATTGATAGTCTAAACCGGTCATAAGGAAAGAGCTTATGCAGAGTGAGTGATATTTACCTCATACCGCTCCTTCATCAGGCTCACTAAACCGGCTTCATAGTCGCGGCTTGTGTACAGGCGGTTTAAGAATCCAGAATGAATATCTTGGGCGTTGAGGTGGGCATAGCTTGATAAATCTGTTTTCCACTTGCCCTTGTCCATGGCACTATGCTTTGTTAAAGTGATAGGATTGCCAGGGGTGGTGTGGCCGACGCCGGTAATCATAATATCGTCCGTGTTTTCATCAGCAGCTTTGGCTGGACTTGGCGGTTTATCACCCATTTTTGCTGGGCTTGGCGGATCAGCAGCCTGACTCGTCGGATCTGTCTCCACCAGCTCAACAAAAGAATCCTGAACTTGAGGTACCGGGTCATCCAAGATAGCATCAGCTTTTGGGTCCAGTGGTTCTGGGGTCTTCTCCGGTTCAGTGGCCGGGTTATCATCAGTCGGTTTATTCAGTTTGGCCTTTTTGCTGGGTCTGGCTTTGGCACTGAAAGGAACAGATATAAAGGTTAGTATAATAAACAAGTATAATGCGTCGCAAGGTCAGAGGGAGAAGACGTTGAGGTATATATACATGTTAAACCGGACTCTGGCGTGGGCAGGGTTACAAAAATGACGGATTGGCGGTTTAAGAGAGGGCTAATGGTACCTGGCGGATTATAATTTTCTATAAAGTTAAACCGCCTATACTAGTATGGAAAGTACAGATCTGAAGCGATGAAAAACAGGTTTCACATATTGATATGATAATTTCAGATCTACAGCGTGTCAGCAAATCAAAATATATTCGGATCTAAAATACAGGTGCTTAAGCAGTTCATCAGATCCAGATGAGATTTTTCTATGCAAAGAGGATGCGCTAATGATGAAAAAGGGAACTATAACTACGACTGCACAGGAAAATATCAGATTTGAACTCGCCATTTACGCTACGGAAAAGAGCAGGGAAGAACATCACTGAGCTTTGATGAACTCGCAGGAACCCTAACGGGATCTATGGGAAGAGCAAAGAAAGACTCACCAGGCTGTTGAACGCGGAGGCGTGCAGACGACAATCTGATCGAACCAGGTTGATGCAGCGGCCGTTGTTGGGGCAGAGGTGAAGGTCGACGGCGGCGGCAGAGCTCGAGCGCTAGGTCGACGCAAGGAAGGAGACGAAGTGAAGAGGCACAGAGGGTAAAATAAAAGGGACCCTCGGCCCTATTTATAAGGCGAAGGGATAAGCGACAGGCGCGAGAATCGAGGAGCCCCAAAAATGGATATGTGACAGAGCTGTCGCCTCGATTTTTGAAGGCTCATTAATAAAGGTGAGGTATATATGGTTTTTTAATAAACAGGTGACGTCATGACGGTTTACTATAATCTTGGAAGATGATGTCATGGCGGATTACAAGGTTTACGCGAAGGAGCTGAAGAAGGAATTTTCCTAAGTGTTGAAGATTGACATGAACAGGTTCAAATCAATCTGGGGCCTAATGTTGGGGATATAACTACTGAGTATAAATCACCCATGAGGGGCCGGGTTATACCCGTAATGAGTTATCCATATTGAAGCCCATGAAGACAAGGAGTATGGCACTTTACTGTAGAGATCTAAAGGCCCAGGGCCCAAAGGCGGATTAGGGCCCGTAGACATAAACCGCCATATGATGTGTAACTTGTGTTGTAAGATAGGAAAGGGTAGAAACCGAGCCGGACATGTTTATGAGCCGGCTGGGATTCTGTAAACCGCCGGGCGTTAACCTGTGTATATAAAGGGACGACCCGGCGGCGGTTCAAGGACAACAAACAACAACTCGAGAGCCAGGTCAAGCGGACTCGCTCCCTGGTCATCGAAACCCTAGCAATTCCACATCAACTGGATTAGGCTTTTACCTTCACCGCAAGGGGCCAAACCGGTATAAACTCCTTGTGTCCTTTGTCCCGCTTTAACCCCTTTAAGCTAACCCGTCGCGATGGCTCCACGACTAAGTCCTCACACTAGGACATCTGTCGTGACTAACCCACGACAGCATGTGCCTTACCTTCTCTCTTGTATGAAAACTAATTTCAGATGAAGCTCCTTGCTCAAAGGATCATAGGATCTCACAACAATACTGGGCTCTGCATTGCTCTTGTCAGTACCTCTTGCCCTTTGTCAGCATACGTACACTCATTGCTGTTTGATTATGTAGCATCACTGTAAATGTTCGCTTCTTTATCCTCCCTTTGCTTGAAATTACAAGATCTATATTTACTCTTAGATAAATGTAGAATTAACACAATGGTTATGAAGTTTTGGATTGCTCATGTATGTACCTGTTGTCATGTACTCCCTCTGTATCAAATTAATTGTTGATCAATTGGATGTATTTAGAACTTAATAGTGCTAGATACATCCATTTGATCGACAAGTAATAACAGACGGTGGTGGTATTACTGTACTTGCATCGCGAGATAGTTGATTGTCTAGCATTACTTTGCATCTTATCTGCCCTGCCCTCCACTTTCTCCAAATTATCATATCTACATTTACTCTTACCAAAATGTTGAATAAAGCCAATGCCACTTCACACGTTGATGTCTGCATTCCTCTTGTCAGTACCTTTTGCCTTGTAACCCTGTACTTAATTAATTGCTATTTGATTATGTATCATCAGTCTGCACCTAAGCTTCATTATCCTCTGTTTCTTCCAATATTATTTGATCTATATTTACTCTTTGCAAAATGTAGAAAAATGGCAACGCTTATAAAGAATTTTCTTTGGGGAATTTATTGAATTATCCTTCCATCAACATGGAGATGGGCTTTGTCCAGCCCGTGTTAACATGTAATGTAAGTTCATCCTTCTCAAGCCTTCAAACTTTGTTCTAGTATAGAGTTGGATAGGCATCATTTCCTCCACTGCTGTTTACTTTGCTGTTTACATCTGATTGGATGTTTCCAACAACTACCAGTTTTAAATTGTAGTTGTAAAAACATGTTCCTTATGCAGAACATATCCATTTATTTGCTTATATAATTATGAAACCTGTTACGTGTCTCCTTGTTTCTCTTTCAGAGTCGTATCTCTTATGCCAGGCAGAACTTTAGGGAAGATAGTGAGCCAAATCATATTGAGGACAGCGAGATGACCCCAAGGCCCTGTCTTGATGAAGATAGTGAGTTGAAGCTACTCACCAGCAGGTGTGAGACAACCTCTATGCAGTCGCTGCCTCAATCAGTTCGACTGCTTCAGTCTCAACTTAAAGTGGAAAGGCTTGCTTCAGCTCAGCTCCGACTTGAAGTCAAAGATGCAAAGAAGATGTCAAAGGACTGCCATGCACACTATCGTGCCATACAGCTAGGGATGGAGCATCTATCGTTGACACAACTGAGGTCTCATCAGCTTGTTTGGCTGCTTGCGGGGCCCGTCCTGGCTAGGCCTAGTTCCTTCTGAAGTGCTCTCAGTTTTGTATATTCTTTTGTCGATGCGTTTATATGCACTGGTGGCGACCTTTGATGCCCAGTGTATGTAATCCGCGGTCATGTTGCGCTTTATTATGACCGGTAGCAAACTTTGATTCCCAGTGGATGTAATATGCCGTAATTTCTTTATTGTATAGTCTAGGTTTATTCTTTGGTCGGTATGCTGTAATTTGGGCCGGAAGGTTCAGTGGATCTCAGTGTTGTCGGTCTTCAGGCCGGCCCGTTACTCATATGGGCCAAAACATGGGCCTATAATCATCTTGGGCCATTAGCAGGTCTAAACCTATAGTAGTTTCCCGCCTTTAACAGGCCGAGTAAAGTTCTAGCCAGCTGGGCCAGAGAATACCATGGGCTTTTAACAGGCTAAAACCTAGATTGGGCCAGCGTTGGGCCAAAAAATTCACGGGCCAATACAGGCCAAAACCACCTAAGGCCCATGTTTGGCCCAAATAGGACGAGCAGTTAACAGGCCAAAATATATCTCGGGCCAGTTTGGCCCAATAAAATTATGGGCTTTAAGGAGGCCGGTATCCACGCGGGCCATAGGCCCAAAAGTGTCATGGGCCATTATCAGATGGGCTGTAAGCATGCCTGATTCAATGCGGGCTATAATTAGGCCCAACTGTTCCATGAGCCAATAACAGGCCGATAGGCCTGTTGGACTAAAATTTATCCAAGAAGACTACGGGCTGTTAAGAGGCCTAAAGTTACTTCGGGCAAGAAATAGCCCAATTTCTGCATGGGCCGTTAAAGGGCCTAAAGTTAAACCGGGCCGACAACGTCCCAGATGCACCACGGGCCGCTAACAGGCCGAAAGTATTATCGGGCCGAACCGGTTAACGGGCATTTAACAGGCTGAAATACAAACCTGTCTTAGAATGGGCCCAAAAGAACAGTGGCCTATTAACGGGCCTGATCCGATATGGGCCGTAATTTGGCCCAAAACACGGCAGGATGTGAACGGGCCTGATCTGCTATGGGCCTCAATTTGGCCCAAAACATGGCAGGCTGTTAACGGGCCAGCCCACTAGTGTCTGAAAAAACATGGTGGGCCTTTAGCTGGGCCAACCTTTTCACCGGAATGGGCCTCTGTTCGGCCGTGCCACGTGTCAACGTATCATAGGCGCCTCCTGTCCAATGAGTGGATGACATCTGTCCCAACGGTGAGCAAACACGTGTTTCCTCCGGCCAATGAGAATTTTACACGTGGAAAATCCCCATTGGTCCGGGCTGTTAACGGGTTATTGGATCCAAAACCAGACCCGATAGCTTAACGGCGACCCATTACGGTCGATGCCACGTGTTGGTCACCCTTGACGAAAGCACTTCTATGACGCGGGATTTATCGTCATGGAAGTGGACACTTCCATGATGATAGTTTTGGTAATGTCATGGAACACTTCTACGACAACACAGGTATGACTATCTTGATTCTGTCATAAAATCGTCATGGATGTACATGCATGACAGAAAACGTGACCTACTGTGACAAACACGTATCATCACGGAAGTGTATTTTTTTTTGTAGTGCACCGGAAAGAATCCCTATTATTGTCACCTTGGGGTATGCGGATCATAACACGTAATAGGTGTGTATAACTTGCAAGATAGGATCAAGAACACAAATATATTCATGAAAACATAAAGGGTTCAAATCTGAAATCATGGCACTTGGGCCCTAGTGACAAGCATTAAGCACAACAAAGTCATAACAACATCAATCTCAGAACATAGTGGATACTAGGGATCAATCTCTAACAAAACTAACTCGATTACATGATAAATCTCATCCAACCCATCACCGTCTAGCAAGCCTATGAAGGAATTACTCACTCCTGGCGGTGAGCATCATGAAATTGGCAATGGAGGATGGTTGATGATGACGACAACATTGAATCCCCCACTTCGGAGCCCAAAACAGACTCCAGATCAGCCCTCCCAATGAAGAACATGAGGTGGTGGCGGCTACGTATCGTAAAATGTGATGATTCCTTCTCTTTGATCTTTTCCTAGACGAATAGGTACTTATGGAGTTGGAGATAGGGTTGCCGGAGTTGCCAGGGGCCCACAAGCCTGCCAGGCGCGCCCTTGGGGGTGGCGCGCCCCCTGGGTTTGTGGCGCCCTGGTGCCCCCATCTGGTATTTCTCTTCACCAGTATTTTTTATATATTCTGAAATAATTCTCCGTAAATTTTCAGCTCCATCTGAGAACTTTTATTTCTGCAGAAAAACAACACCATGGCAATTCTGCTGAAAATAGTGCCAGTCCAGGTTAGTTCCATTAAAATCATGCAAATTAGAGTCCAAAACAAGAGCAGAAGTGTTTGGAGAAGTAGATACGTTTGGGACGTATCAACTCCCCCAAGCTTAACTCATTGCTAGTCCTCTATCAATTCAGTTGACAAACTGAAAGTGATAAAGAAAAACTTTTACAAACTCTTTTTGTTCTTGTTGCTGTAAATATACTTAACTAATGTTCAAGTTTTCACCATGGATTATGAACTAATCATATTCATGATAACATTAGGATCTCACATTTACTCATACCAGTGGCATAACCAACAAGCAAGCAATAATAAGATATCTCGGATGCCAACAATTTATCAAAACAATCATGATATAATATGATAACTTGGTATCTCGCTATCCCTTTCTGAGACCATAAAACATAAATGCAGAGCACCTATGTAGTTCAAGCATCGACTAAACATTGGAATTCATGGTACAAAAGATCCAATCATGTCACACTCAACATTAACTATACTCGGTGCATAAGAATGACAATGGTGCTCTCCAACTGGTGCTTAAATGAGAGGGTCACTGGTACGTGTCGGTCCTAAACAAACGGTTTTTAACCCCTTTCCGCGACGGCATTTGGAACCGTCGCCAAGTGAGTGTGGGCGATAGGGGGGTCCTTCCCACACGACCCAGAAACCGTCGGGGATAGGGAGCCTTGATGCATACAGTTGTCCCTATATAACCGTTTCTGATATCTCGAATATCCCAAACGCTTCATCCTTACTACTCGTTTGTGCTCGCATTGCCATCGCAGTCGGAGTTTTGTGGTTTTACCTAAAACCAGGCAGATTCTAGGCACGGGAGCTTTCCAGGCAGATTCTAGGCAGATTCCAGGCACGGGAGATTTACGATGCCTGGCACATCACAAACAGTTCATGATTATAAACCGTGTACGATAGGTAGACAATCACACACATTTAGTTTTCCCGCACCGTATGTGATAGTGTCTGACATCACACACGCTTTGCAAACGGCAACTATGTGCATGCTTGCACACTTTTCCTCTCTATGAACCGTCTCGGATTATGGTGTATATCGCAAACGTTTGTGTTTTACCAACCGTGTGTGCCGTAATGACCTGCACAACGTAATTTCGCCCTAATTTAATTGCTGCTATTTAAAATTGTACCTAATTTAAACTTGAAAGTAGGCTATAGCTTTATTCATATCCATCAGGTTCAAACAACCAATGCATTATTCGATTCACAGGTACATATGTTTAAGAATTACAGAAGCACCAAATAAAGAATGATGTACCAAGGTTCTATACTTGTACTATTACAGATGGTAAAGAAAGAGGCGACAGACATTCCAGTTGTTGAACAAGGTGAAGCGGAATGGCCCTATTGTGCTCTCCTGGATGCAGAAGGCATGCAGGACTCTAGTCCAACCCCTTGTGATGGACGGCCGCCAATCATGTAGTTTGAGAGGTAATCTTGAGTAAACTGCTTCAGGATCCACTGCAAAAGAAAAAAGATTCAGATATTGTCATCTAACACAACTCATTACGGACAGTAAAAAGAAGGCTATAGGGTTCTTACTTACCATCCTGCAGTTCACTGTTGTCTTGCATAAAGTGTAAACAAATAGTTCAATTGACATCTTTTGACCCATTTTAGTAACAATCTTTATCAGTTTCCTCACTTGATGCTGGTTCATGAATATCTCATTGCCCCATATGCAGAAAGGGTCAAAGTGTGGATCTTTGGCAATGATATATGTACCTAAAAGCACCAAGTTAATATTAGAAGCTAAACAACAATTGAAAAATGATGTAGTACAACACTCCATCCATCCCATTATATAAGATTTTATTACATGTATATCTAGACATCATCAGAACATTAAGGTAACACTCTTCCTTGTTGCTATGTAGCCTGGGATTGCATATTTAGTCATTCAGTACAATGCATGTTGCTAAACAACAATTGAAAAACGAAAAGGCATGTTAACTGCAATATCCTTAACAGCAATCAAATATCGTAATTCATAGTGGTATTGTTGATACTGTTATTGATGAAATTGAACTGCACGGCAAATAGTTGCACATATAGAGCATCACATTGTGAAGAACTGAAATAAACAAGTCATAAGGACATCTCTAGGCGATCCTTAAAAAGTTAAAGGACTAAAACCCTTAGTGGATATATATATACTCCAGCAATTTTTGGCCTTTTCTAGTCGATCCCCTAAACTTAAGGTTGTAAACTTCAATTTGATCAAGTTCAAAGCAGGTTCAACCAAAAGTAGCATGCATTCAAACATAAACATAGATAGTTTTGCATAACCAAACATAAAACATAAATTTAAACTAAGCTAAACTACTTTCGGTCGAAGTAGAGGTCGAGCCAATCCTTCCTCGTCATGTACGGTGTGCCGCGAGCCGGGTCCGGGCTAGTACCATCGTCGGGGTCATTAGGGAAGGCACTCCTCCACTCGTCGACGTCGATCTCCTCATCCTCGGGGCCCACCTCGACGCCCTCCGCGCCGCCGTCGCCGTCGCCTTCGACCTCGTCATCAGAGGAGAGCGTGATAACCTCACCGCCCTCCGCGCCACCGTCCTCACCGCCTTCGACCTCGTCATTGGAGGAGAGCGCGATAACCTCGCCGCCCTCCACGCCGGCAAAGATCACCCGCTCCGCCTCCATGAGCTCTGGGTGCTGTCGGCGGAGCTCTTGCATGTAGGCCTCATCAGCGGCCTCGGCCTCGAGACGCTCCCACGCCTCGCGGTCCTCCCGCACCATAGCCGAGCTCACCACCCCTAGCTCTGGCGGAACGAGGTGGACCGGATGTGTGCTGAAGGGGAAATTGAGCCTAGCCGCCGCGCCGTGGTAGCGGACCTGCCAGCGGTCGTACTCCATGGCCGCGAGCTCGGCCGTGTGGAAGCTACCGAGCCACCGGCGGGTGTGGGTCTCTCGATCTGTAATCTCGGCGACCCACGTCCCCCACCGCCGCTGTCGGACCCCGAGGTAGGACTTCGTCGGCTGTCGGGTCCGGGGGAGGACGGAGAAGTCCTCGAACCGGCGTAGGGGCACGGCGGCGGGCGGATCAGGCCCGCGAAGGACGACAGGGACACCTCGGCGGCCACCTCACCGGCGTCGGGCGAAAAGGCCGTGATAAACCTCTTTTTGGCCATTGGCTACTCGAGCTCCCCGGTACACAGGCAGAGGTTGAGGATGGAGGCGCCGGCGATGGCGGCGACCTACCAATGGTTTCAAGGGTTGTGTGTGTCTGTGTGAGCGGAGGTTGTGTTTGAGGAAATACTGCGACAACTGAAAATTTTACTAGGCGGGAGTAACAAGGCGGGGCTACTGAAAATTTGGATCAAGGGCGAGCAGATATTTTTGAGACTGCGAGGGATGCAGAGGCGGGAGTAAAATGCCGGGGCTACTAAAAATTTGAATCAAGGGACTGAAGCAGAGCAGGAGTAACAGACATCGCACACGGTCCGCACATACTAATCGTGTGCTATCAAGCATTAAAACCTTCCAGGCAGTAGATATTTTCGAGATTGCGAGGGATGCAGAGGCGGGAGTTTTGGGGGAGCGAGCTAGTGTGCTTGACACGCCGGTTGTGGACTGTAGCCGACGCACCTTCTCGCGTAAGCCATAGGCGTACTATACACCAACGGTGCTCCAAGATATTTTGTACTACATCTCACACGGTTGGTGAGAATAAACTGTGTGGGATCTACTTGATTTGAATTACAAAATGGGGTCACAGCGGCAATGGACGGTGTTTGAATTGCTAGACCTTTTATCTGCAGTGAAGATGCAACTGTATGTGTGTCGTAAAAGAATTGGAATTATTCAGGGTTCGTTTGGACATTTCATACATTAAACTGGTTTTCTAGCCATTTCAGGTGCACGATTCAAAATTAAACTACATGCACATGCTCCGGTGCATACAAATTGGTTGAAAAATCAAATCTGTGTCCTTCAGTGCATGCTTAGGTCCCATGGAAGAAATGGGAATGAATTTTTCAGGGTTCGTTTGGCCTTTTTTATACAGTAACTGGGTTTTCTAAGCATTTTATGTGCATAATTCAAATTTGAACTACAAGCACATGCTCCAATGCACCAAAGTTGGTTGAAAAATCACATGTGTGTCCTTGGGTGAATTTCCAGGTCCCATGCAAGAGATGGGAGTGAATTTCAAACACCAGGGCACTGTTGATTGCCGGCAAAACGTTGAGATGCCTGGTTTTTAAATTCTATTAATTCCAAAACTCGTCTGAAATTCATGAAACTTGGCATGCAATCATGGAGCGGCATGAACATGCCGTGGTGAAAATTTTGTCCCATTTGGGGCAGGTTCGGGTATAAGCTTCTCACAAACCAGAGCTTTTCACAACAAGCATGATGGTTTCAATAGGGAACGTACCACCTTTGGTGACGGGACGATATCCGTTGCCTCTTATTGCTTTCAAAAAATTTCTAGTGTCAACATAGAACAACAGGAGTGTTGTGTTCAATCTTGGAATTTGTCGGGGTTCGTTTGGCCTTTTTTATACATTAACTGGGGTTTCTAGGCATTTTATGTGCATAATTCAAATTTGAACTACAAGCACATGCTCCAATGCACTAAGGTTGGTTGAAAAATCACATGTGTGTCCTTGGGTGAATTTGTAGGTCCCATGCAAGAGATGGGAATGAAATTCAAACACCAGGGAACTGTTGATTGCCGGCAAAATTGAGATGCCTGGTTTTTAAATTCTTGTAAATCCAAAACTCATCTGAAATTCATGAAACTTGGCATGCTATCATGGAGCGGCATCAACATGCCATGTTAAAAAATTTGTCCCATTTGGGGCAGGTTCGGGTATATGCTTCTCACAAACCAGAGCTTCTCACAACAAGCATGATGGTTTCGATAGGGAACGTCCGACCTTTGGGGACGAAATGATATCCATTGCCTCTTATTGCTTTCAAAATTTTTCTTGTGTCAACATAGAATAACAGGAGTGTTGTGTCAATTTTTGGGATTTTTCGGGGTTCGTTTGGACATTTTTATGCATTAACTGGGTTTTCTAGGCATTTTGTGTGCATAATTCAAATTTGAACTACAAGCACATGCTCCAATGCACCAAAGTTGGTTGAAAAATCACATGTGTGTCCTTGGGTGAATTTCTAGGTCCCATGCAAGAGATGGGAATGAAATTCAAACACCATGGCACTGTTGATTGCCGGCAAAACGTTGAGATGCCTGGTTTTTTAAATTCTAGTAAATCCAAAACTCGTCTGAAATTCATGAAACTTGGCATGCTATCATGGAGCGGCATGAACATGCCGTGGTGAAAATTTTGTCCCATTTGGGGCAGGTTCGGGTATAAGCTTCTCACAAACCAAAGCTTCTCACAACAAGCATGATGGTTTCGATAGGGAACGTACCACCTTTGGTGATGGGACGATATCCGTTGCCTCTTATTGCTTTCAAAAAATTTGTTCGTGTCAACATAGAACAACAGGAGTGTTGTGTCAATTTTTGGGATTTTTCGGGGTTCGTTTGGACATTTTTATGCATTAACTGAGTTTTCAATGCATTTATGTGCATAATTCAAATTTGAACTACATGCACATGCTCCAGTGCATATAAATTGGTTGAAAAACCAAATCTGTGTCCTTGGGTGCATGCTTAGGTCCCATGCAAGAAATGGGAATGAATTTCAAACACCAGGGCAACGTTGATTACCGGCAAAACATTGAGATGCCTCATTTCTAAATTCTAGTCAATCCAAAACTCATCTAAAATTCATGAAACTTGGCATGCTATCATGCAACAGCATCAACATGCCGTGTTAAAAAATTTATCCCATTTGGGGCAGGTTCGGGTATATGCTTCTCACAAACCAGAGCTTCTCACAACAAGCATCATGGTTTCGGTAGGGAACGTCCCACCTTTGGGGAAGAAACGATATCCACTGCCTCTTATTGCTTCCAAAAAATTTCTCGTGTCAACATAGAATAACAGGGGTGTTGTGTCATTTTTTGGGGTTCTTTTGGACATTTTTATGCATTAACTGAGTTTTCAATGCATTTATGTGCATAATTCAAATTTGAACTACATGCACATGCTCCAGTGCATATAAATTGGTTGAAAAATCAAATATGTGTCCTTGGGTGCATGCTTAGGTCCCATGCAAGAAATGGGAATGAATTTCAAACACCAGCGCACCGTTGATTGCCAACAAAACATTGAGATGCCTGGTGTTTAAATTCTAGTAAATCCAAAACTCGTCTGAAATTCATGAAACTTGGCATGCTATCATGGAATGGCACCTGACATGATGTGGTATTTTTCGTGTCCATTTTGAGAGAAGGCGCGCTCGAATAATGACAGCCAACAAAGGCATTTTGAAAAAATAGCTGCCACTTTAATATCTCAAATGTTTGTATAATTCAAACGATGTGCGTTCTGTTAACCATTCACGTGACGCCATGTGTCTTGGTTTTAATGGCTGTAGGAGGGGCCATGCGGACAGCTGCTTGACCTTGACTGAACGGGAGGCGTGCGAGCGCAGTCCGGTGCGCAGGCTGACCGAGAGGCGTGCAAGCTGTCCTCCAATGCGCAGGCTCACCGGGAAGCGTGTGAGCTGTACGCTGCGCAGGCTCACTGGGAAGCGAGCCCTTTGACTTCCATGGCCGCCCGCCTTCCTCTCCATTAATGGCGTCCGAACCGCTGTTTAATACGGGCGACCTTACTGTTCGCCTCCCATTCCCCTCCCCCCAGCAGACCTCCACCGCCATGGCGCAGAATGATCATCTGCCACTAGTCTTCAAGTTTGGTGAAGTCGACTCCGAGCCGGAGGAGATAGAAAATAAGGAGGAATGGGGCCTCATGGACATGGCTCAGAACGAGCTGGCCGCGGCGGTTGCTGCCCCCGCTCCCATCCCAGCTCCCATCCCCGCGCCCACGCCAGCGACCATCCCCATGGCATTGACGGGCTGGTTGCCCAGCACTATCGCAGAGCTGGAAGCCGCGGGCATCGGCGAGGTCTCCGCGGACCCGCACGAGCTCGTGTACATGCCAGCGCCAGCGCCCATGCCCGTGCGCGCCCCTCCACCCACCGTGGCGCTGGCCCCCGTGCGTTTGGCTGCACCAGCCGCGCCCGTGCACGCCCCTCCACCCACCGCGGCACCGGTCCCCGTGCATTTGGCTGCACCCGCCATGCCCGTGCCCGTGCGCCCCCCCTCAGCGGCATGTGACGCTGCCGTCGACCGCTACCTCTCAGCGGCGCCAGTTGCCGTCCTCCCGCGCCCCGCCCGTCGATCGCGCGACGACATGATGTTTGATTTACAAGTGAAGAACATTTTGTGCTGCCTTGAAGACTTCAACAACGGCGTCCCGGAGGACGACAACGACAACGACGGCGCGGCACGCCGCCTCCGCCGCCGCCGGAAATAGTTTTTTTGGGGTTTAATACTGTATCTCGAATTCTTGATCATATGAATATAAATTCACAGTGTGACTGAATGAAAGATATGGTTTGAACGAACTTGCGTTTTTCTCTCTTAATGTACAGACTTATCAAACAATTTTCTTTTGAAAAAAACATCAACGGTTTTTAAATATAAAACACTCATCGCAAATGTTTTAGTTAGAACACCCGTATGCAAACCGACAGCTTCCCCAGGAAGCCAAGGGAAAATGTGCCGAGCAGGATTTCTGCATCCCTTCAACGCAAACGGTTGTTTTGCATGACCCGTGTGCAACCACGTACAAACAATTGGGTAAGATTTGCATATCTGTCATTTTGGGTATGTTGCTATTTCTCAAACAGGAAAGATTGACATTTGTTTATCTAGTAACATTGCCATTTGTCAACCTTGTAACACTGTGATTTGTCAAAATATGCAGCTACAAATCACTAGCACTATCTAATTTTTGCAACTAAAATCACTAGCACTGTTCATATGGATACCACTAGCAGGCGTGAGTTCATGGACGCATATGCAAATGTACCATTGATTACATACAACAAGTCATCAACCCACAACGACAACGAGGATACACGTTGGATTATAGATCATTTCCAACAAAACATTCTAGTAAAGTTTTTCTCACACAACAAATAACAAAGCGATGAAATGAACTTTAGCTCAAGCACTCGTCGGCGTTGGAAACGCTTGCTTTGAACCAGAAGTGATTCTCTGGGAAGGGCCAGCTACTGTCAATCTCGAGACTACCGCAGGACTGATCATCAAGGCTGAAGCGGCCTATGTCAGGACCCATATTGGGACGGTAGGGAAGCATAGTAATGTCCGAGGTATAGATACAATTGCTTCTCATAAATGGTAGTAACGTTGTGTCAACAGCAGCTGGATCACCTTCCACCATCATTGGATAGTTTTGTCCAAGGAAGAGCGAGTTTACTCCAAGACTTTCAATACTGAACCAGGGAGAAGGTGTTGGCGCTAGTACACTAGTATCCATCCCGAATACCCTGCAACGGATGTTGGAATAGGTCCGGAGAGTGCGACCATACGAGACAACACCTGCTTCCTTAGTAACATCAGCAGTGCCCTGTATACAGACAAGAAGAGGTGATCCATCAGAATAAGTTGCCAGGCGCCACTGAGTATATGGGTCCTGCTCGTCCTCATTCTCGTGAATAAAAATTTCAAGTATAGGTGGTGGAATGTTCACAGGACCTTGGAAACACAAGAAGGTTAATTAGTAAAGGGAAACTAGCTAACCCGCATGCATGTGGATGAAACAATTATAATTACGGTGGAAGACAAACATACTGAAATCATAAGGATTCCTTGCAAAAACAGTGCCACGAGTTGTGGCAGCAAACACAAGACCCTCGTATTGAATTGCATCACAGTACTCATCCGTGTATAGAAACTGATTTTTGAGCAATATCCATTGAGTCGAACCATCAAGGACGGCAACAAGCTTGTCGAAGATAGCGACAACATAAGCATTCCTATAACCCCAAGAGCGGTTGGGAACTCGTCAAATTGCTATCTTCCGTAGACGACAGTCAGCATGATTGTATTTGAACTCACGTAGAATACCGGTATACTCAACCTCTGGGCAGTCGTCTGAGATTTTTCGAAGTGGAACCCGGTGACGAGTGTACACATTCACAAGTTCCCACTCATAGTTGTACCCAATATAAACAACACAATCTCCATTTGCGCCTGCCCAAGCCTTGCCCTCAAGCGATGGCATCTTAACATCATATGTATCATTATCAAGCGACATCAACTTACACAAGGCGAGGCTTCCCTCGTCCCCGCGCCAGTCAGCAGGGTCACGGCGAAGAAGATAGGGGAGATCAACCTGCTCCTGGACCCTTGGGTTCCTTGTAATGATGTTATTAGTTGAGTCGAGAATGGTCTTGAACGAACCTGCCATGCTAGCCGAGGTGATGACGTCGCACCGATCAATGAGTTCCTCCACTGTTTCCGGCTTGTTCCCTCCATGGAGAAGACGATCAAACAATGGCAGAATGAAGGGTGAAGGCAAATGGAGGAGCGAGGAAGAGCTAGCGTGCGACAGCAGTTCCAAATCGAGAGGGAAAGACGAAGAGTCGGTGGACGGTTGCCACGGTACACGAAGAGGTGCCTAGGGAGCGAACGGTTGCCACAGAGGTCACACACTGACAACAAGGGCCGAGTGAACCGCATGCAATCCCATCGCACAACACACACGTCTTGTTAAGTTGAACCGTTGCTGCTCTCTTGTGTCAACGCAAACAGTTCATCCGAGTGAACCGCATGTCGTATATCGCACACACCTTGATCTGGCTAACCGTTTCTTTTGTGTTGCCTAATCACAAACAGTTCATCCGAGTGAACCGTATGCTGTATATCACACACACCTTCATCTGGCTGCCTGTTTCTTTTGTGTTGCCTAATCACAAACAGTTCATCCGAGTGAACCGTATGCTGTGTATCGCACACGCCTTCATCTGGCTGCCCGTTTCTTTTGTTCCTCCTCATCGCAAACAGTTAATTGAACTGAACCGTATGCCCTTCATCGCACACGCAACTAAAATCTGAACCATGTTTGATGCATCCTCCATCGCAAATGTTTTCACCTTTTTTGACGGTTTTCATACACCACCATTTGCGATTATTGCATCGCACACAGTTTCTCGAAGGGTCTCTGATCGTAGTGTCGCGTTAGCAGCATCCAGTAGTAGTGGGTGATGACTCAATAATAAAAGTAAAATAACATAAAAGTAAATGGATAGCCCTTCGTAGAGGAAGCAGGGATTTGCAGAGGTACCAGAGCTCGAAGCTTAAAACAGAGATAAATATAATTTTTGGAGGTATGCCTTTCCTGTCAATGTCACGGTTGAGTGTTTTTAATATCTTCCATGCTAAACAAATTAGCGGCGATTCCCAAGCGGAATAAGGTAAATTTTGCTCCCCCTCCATCAACAATCACAAGCCATGGCTAGCCGAATCCTCGGTTGCCCTCCATACCAACAACTTTCCGGGGGAGTTTGTTTCATTATTTTGCGATTTGATCATGGGACTGGGCATCCCGATTATCAACCCCTCTCGTGTAAGGACAAGTGAATAAACACTCATCATGAGAATAACACACTTATCATGGAAGATACTGACCGCCCCCTGTCGCTCCATGAGCGGTACGGGCACACACAACAGATGTTCATTTGAATGTTTAGAGGTGGCACATGCAAATTTACTTGGAACCGCAGAGTAATACCACATATAGGTAGATATAGTGGACTCATCTGGAACAACTTTGGTTTTAGGGATTTGGATGCACAAGCAGTATTCCCGCTTAGTACAGGTGAAGGCTAGCAAATAGATTGAGAAGCAACTAGCTAAAGAGCAAAAACAATCATAAACATGCATTGAGAATAGTTAACATTGAATATGAACATGAGTATGATATCAAACACCATGAACATAAATATCGTGGAGGCTATGTTGGTTTTGAATCAACTACATGCATGAACATGTGCCAAGTCAAGCCACTCGAATCATTCAGAGGGAGATACCATACCAACATACTACATCATAACCATTTTAATGCATGTTGACACTCAAGATAAATCATTATCCACACCTAGCTATTTAAGCATGGCATGAGCACTATAATCTCTAATTGTCATCACAAACATGTTTGCTCATAATAATACTGAATCAAGAATGATGAGCTAGACATATTTACAAAAACAATAACAAGAAGGGTTCATACCAGCTTTTCTTCACCTCAATCACTTCATCAAATCATCGTCATTATTGCCTTTCACTTGCATGACCGAATGATGTGAAAATAATAATAAGTGCAAGTGTGTCATGGACTAAGCTATAATCTGCAATCATTTTAATCAAAGGAGAAGACAAGGTAAACATGGCTCTTTGTTAGATCAACAATAATGCATATGAGAGCCACTCAACATTTTTATTGTGGTCTTTTCCTTGTGACAACTCAAAGAAGAGAAAAGAATTTCAGAGAAACATGTCAAAATATTTTTGGAGTTTTAGTTTTTCCTTGAAAGAAGCAAATTTAACAAAACAGAAAAATGAAGAACGAGAAAAACTATGTACACGGGAAAGTTCCCAACAAGTAAAAGAAGAACGAGAAATCTTTTTGGGCTTTCTTTTAACACTAAAAACTACTAAACAAGAAAGAAAACCAAAAAGAAGCGAGAAATATTTTTGGATTTTCGAAGTTTTTCAAACACAAAAGAAGAAAGCGGAATAAAAACTAATATGGGTATACAATTAAGAAGGATGAACACCGACAATTGGAATGAAATGTGTGCACATGAATGTAATGTCGGTGAGAAATACGTACTCCCCAAAGCTTAGGCTTTTGGCCTAAGTTGCTCTATGGCTACGGGTCAAAGTATCCCTCTCCAGGATAGTGCTGAGGCTCATCGAGGTTCCACTGATAAACGGGATCCTGCGGATCCCACTAGTAAACAGGTTCTGCGGCCGCCTCGGGCTTAGGTACTGGCTCTGGCTCTTTCACTTGGGGCGACACCAAGCCCCAATAGTGTAAATGTCCGTGGGCATAATACACTACTGCAGGATGGTCCAAACGCGACACTACGATCAGAGACCCTTCGACGAAACTGTGTGCGATGCCATAATCACAAACGGTGGTGTAAAAAACCCGTCAAAAAAGGTGCAAAATGTTTGCGATGACAGATGCATCAAACACGGTTCAGAATTTAGTTGCGTGTGCAATGCAGGGCAAACGGCTCAGCTCAATTAACTGTTTGGGATGAGGAGGCACAAAAGAAACGGGCAGCCAGATGAAGGCATGTGCGATATACAGCATACGGTTCACTGGGATGAACTGTGTGTGATTAGGCAACACAATGGAAATGGTTCAACTGAACAAGATGTGTGTGATACGCGGCAAACAGGTCCGTAATCTGAAATGTGTGCGAAGACCAATAATAACACAGACGATTGCTGCTAATAAGCCATGTGAATTGCTCTGTCTACAGTAGAATAACATGTATATATATATATAACTGAAATAAACATCCAATTACATAAGTGACTATACAGATCATTCGCACACACCTCAATAAACAATTGCATGCATTCTACAGTAGGAGAAATGATCGTCTAGTCATCTACTTCTTGTGACGCTCCCGCCACTGCCATGTGGCTCGATCCCTCGTCTGGGTCAGGAAGAAGACATTTCCTCATGTCAATGATCCGCCTGTACATCTCGTAGCTTGTGTATGCGTCCATGGCCGCGTACTTGACATGTTGTTCATCCAGTCTCTTATGCCACACACTGTGTCAGGCGTTCTTGTCCTTATTGCTCTCTTGCTTCATCTTCGCGTAGTAGGGGTCGATGATGGCCAAGGCGAGGTCAACCAGGGAGTTCAGTTTGCTTTTGTCGCTGCCCCAGACCTTGTAGTGGTGCTGGACATTGACAAGATTCAGGCATTTCAAGTCCGAAACCTTGAGCGCTTTTAGATCGTTGGTGGTGTCCACCGTAGCGAAACTGTAGTCGGAGCTGTTGATAAACCTGGAGAAACGCTCGCAAGGCCTTGTGGGAAGGTGGAAGTGGTAGACGAGGACGTCATGTCACACGCACAACTGGGCGACGGCAACCTTCTGATCATGCCCAGCACGACCGATGGTGTACTCAAGGTCGAAGCCGACCACTCGGTACTTGTCCTCGGCAAGGAACTGCTCCATAGTTTGGATGGAGCTCTCCACTGAGACCAGATCGTTCGTGTACACCACCGAGAGGGCCTTCCCCCTCACGTGGGTGTCTACTACATGATGCGTGGTGAACTGCCCGCCGTTGTCAACGTCGGCCGCTGGGAGCGCCATTGGATCCGCTGGATGTCCTCTCTGTATGTGTCCTCGTGGGTGTGCTTATTGTGTCGTGTGAGGCGAGAGATGAAGGTAAATGGCCGCAGGAATAAAAGGGGGCCGGGCGGCATGGATTCTCGGCGCGTTCGCATGGCAGTTTTTGCAGCGGGTAACTGCATCGTCACGCCGCGCCCGGCGCAACCGCTTGCACACGAACATGCGTGATCGTGCGCCGGCCCAAAACACTGGCAGCGCGCATGGAGGGACAAGGGCAGAGCACCCGGAGGGACGCGAGAGTAGAGCACGCGCGGTGGGATGCGAGCAGAACGCGTCACGGCTGCCTGAACCGCAAGCAACCACACACATAGAGCAGTTGAACACGCAGGAAATGGTCGCCTAGAAGCCGGCTGACAGTTGCGTCGCTGCGTAGAGAGCGGCCGTGTGGTACCACCTCTGTCTAGTCTATAGTCTCCTTTATATTCTGTGCCATACTTTGCCCTCAAATTTAACCAACAAAATGTTAATGCATGTTTTAAAAATTATATAATTGGAAACTATGTTCAAATACAAATCCAACTATATAATCTTTGGCGACATGCATTCGTATTTTATTAGTTAAATCATAATTATAAACCAGGACAGTGGTATAGTAGGTAATTAAATTGCAAACATTTTTTTTATTAACCGTATGTGTACGTGGCCTTTCGTCCTCCTCTCGCACGTCTTGTCACCCCGCTTCCGCAGACAGCTTACAGCGCAAGCTTGCGCAGCGCGCGGGGGTGTTCTTTTTGCCAAACGGTGGCGCCAATGAATCGTCGGTGAGCCCGTTCCCGCGCAACCTCGCAGGTTCCCACGCAAGCTTCCCACCCGACTCAGTGAAATCCCCCAAAATCCCAATGCTTACCGGCCTGCTATAAAAACCCTCACGGCCGGCGAGTCCTGCGTCGCATTTTCCCCTCCATCCCTGTAGCTTATCTCGTCTGCTTCTCCCACATTCGCCAATGGCACCAGTCCGTCGTCGTCACTCAGCCACTCCCCCATCATCAGAGGACAGCTCCAGCTGGGAGGCTACACCGCGGCGGCGGCGCAGTCCCCGGCGTAGTGTAGTGCGTGTGGTGTCCCTGTTGGGTGTGCGCGGAACACCCACCACACGCTCCGCCATCGGTGCCCGTCGGCAGCTGTTGCTGGCCGTCGTTGCCGCCACACGACCGTCGAAAGCCAGGACCATCGCCCGCTCCGCCGCCGCGGCCCGAAGGCGGGAGATGGCCGTCGTGGCCGCCACCCCACTACCGGCCACTGTGGCCATCACCCGGTCCGCCACCGCGGCCCGAAGGCGGGAGGTTGTGGTCGTGGCCGCCACCCCGTCGTCGACCGCCGTGACTGCCAGCCCACCATCGACCGCCGGGGTCATCACCCACTCCGCCACTGCCGCCCGAAGGCGGGAGGCGGAGGTGGATGCCCGCACGTGCGACAGCGACCTTGCGCGCTACACCAAGTTCCTGTGGGAGGAGGAGGAGCGCCTTGTCGAGCACGCAAAGAGCCTTACCGCTGCAGTGGCCGCGGCACACGCCGCCTCAGAGGTGAGGAATCAGGAGATCTACGAGGAGAACCACCGCTTCGAGAGGGGTCGTCTGGAGCGGCAGAGGGCGTTCGAGGTGAGCGTCGCTGAAGCTGCATTAGCGGCAGGCACCACATTGCGGTTGCCCAGCTCATTGGTAGGCTCCTCCTCCTCCGCCTCTTACTGAGCGTGCTTGGCAGAGGAGAGGCAGCCGGAAGTAGTACAAAGCCCCTCCGTAGTAGTAGTATTTAGGGGCTATTTTGTTCAGTTCATCTGACTATAGATGTGGTGGAACTGTATAACGTACTTAAAATTAGCTAGTATATATAGTTGAACTAGCTATTTCAGTACGTGGTTGGCAACAATTGGGGAAAAGTTTGATCGGTTCGGCTGTCGAGTTGAACTGTTTGTATAAATTAAGAACGACTGCTTAATTTATGAATGAAATCTATGCTTAATTACTGAATTTTAGTTGCAAAAATTAGATACTGCTAGTGATTTTTAGCTTCATATTTTGACAAATCGCAGTGTTACAAGGATTGACAAATCTTACCAAATTGTTTGTACGTGGTTGCACACGGGTCATCCAAAACAACCGTTTGTGTTGAAGGGATGCACAAATTGTTTGTACAGCTCGCACGCTTCCCGGTGAGCCTGCACACTCGAGGACAGCTTGCACGCCTCTCGGTCAGCCTGCGCACCGGACGGCGCTCGCACGCCTCCCGTTCAGTCAAGGTCAAGCAGCTGTCCCCACGGCACCTCCTACAGCCATTAAAACCAAGACATGTGGCGTCACGTGAATGGTTAACAGAATTTTGGATTTACTAGAATTTAAAAACCAAGCATCTCAATGTTTTGCCGGCAATCAACGGTGCCCTAGTGTTTGAAATTCATTCCCATTTCTTGCATGGGACCTAAGCATGCACCCAAGGACACATATTTGATTTTTCAACCAATTTATATGCACTGGAGCATGTGCATGTAGTTCAAATTTGAATTATGCACATAAATGCATTGAAAACTCAGTTAATGCATAAAAATGTCCAAACGAACCCCGAAATATCACAAAAACGCACACAACACTCCTATTGTTCTATGTTGACACGAGAAAAAAATTTGAAAGCAATAAGAGGCAATGGATATCGTTTCGTCCCCAATGGTGGGACGTTCCCTGCCGAAAACCATCATGCTTGTTGTAAGAAGCTCCGGTTTGTGAGAAGCATATACGGGGGGGGGGGGGGGGGGGGGGGGGGGGGGGGGGGGGGGGGGGGGGGGGGGGGGGGGGGGGGGGGGGGGGGGGGGGGGGGGGGGGGGGGGGGGGGGGGGGGGGGGGGGGGGGGGGGGGGGGGGGGGGGGGGGGGGGGGGGGGGGGGGGGGGGGGGGGGGGGGGGGGGGGGGGGGGGGGGGGGGGGGGGGGGGGGGGGGGGGGGGGGGGGGGGGGGGGGGGGGGGGGGGGGGGGGGGGGGGGGGGGGGGGGGGGGGGGGGGGGGGGGGGGGGGGGGGGGGGGGGGGGGGGGGGGGGGGGGGGGGGGGGGGGGGGGGGGGGGGGGGGGGGGGGGGGGGGGGGGGGGGGGGGGGGGGGGGGGGGGGGGGGGGGGGGGGGGGGGGGGGGGGGGGGGGGGGGGGGGGGGGGGGGGGGGGGGGGGGGGGGGGGGGGGGGGGGGGGGGGGGGGGGGGGGGGGGGGGGGGGGGGGGGGGGGGGGGGGGGGGGGGGGGGGGGGGGGGGGGGGGGGGGGGGGGGGGGGGGGGGGGGGGGGGGGGGGGGGGGGGGGGGGGGGGGGGGGGGGGGGGGGGGGGGGGGGGGGGGGGGGGGGGGGGGGGGGGGGGGGGGGGGGGGGGGGGGGGGGGGGGGGGGGGGGGGGGGGGGGGGGGGGGGGGGGGGGGGGGGGGGGGGGGGGGGGGGGGGGGGGGGGGGGGGGGGGGGGGGGGGGGGGGGGGGGGGGGGGGGGGGGGGGGGGGGGGGGGGGGGGGGGGGGGGGGGGGGGGGGGGGGGGGGGGGGGGGGGGGGGGGGGGGGGGGGGGGGGGGGGGGGGGGGGGGGGGGGGGGGGGGGGGGGGGGGGGGGGGGGGGGGGGGGGGGGGGGGGGGGGGGGGGGGGGGGGGGGGGGGGGGGGGGGGGGGGGGGGGGGGGGGGGGGGGGGGGGGGGGGGGGGGGGGGGGGGGGGGGGGGGGGGGGGGGGGGGGGGGGGGGGGGGGGGGGGGGGGGGGGGGGGGGGGGGGGGGGGGGGGGGGGGGGGGGGGGGGGGGGGGGGGGGGGGGGGGGGGGGGGGGGGGGGGGGGGGGGGGGGGGGGGGGGGGGGGGGGGGGGGGGGGGGGGGGGGGGGGGGGGGGGGGGGGGGGGGGGGGGGGGGGGGGGGGGGGGGGGGGGGGGGGGGGGGGGGGGGGGGGGGGGGGGGGGGGGGGGGGGGGGGGGGGGGGGGGGGGGGGGGGGGGGGGGGGGGGGGGGGGGGGGGGGGGGGGGGGGGGGGGGGGGGGGGGGGGGGGGGGGGGGGGGGGGGGGGGGGGGGGGGGGGGGGGGGGGGGGGGGGGGGGGGGGGGGGGGGGGGGGGGGGGGGGGGGGGGGGGGGGGGGGGGGGGGGGGGGGGGGGGGGGGGGGGGGGGGGGGGGGGGGGGGGGGGGGGGGGGGGGGGGGGGGGGGGGGGGGGGGGGGGGGGGGGGGGGGGGGGGGGGGGGGGGGGGGGGGGGGGGGGGGGGGGGGGGGGGGGGGGGGGGGGGGGGGGGGGGGGGGGGGGGGGGGGGGGGGGGGGGGGGGGGGGGGGGGGGGGGGGGGGGGGGGGGGGGGGGGGGGGGGGGGGGGGGGGGGGGGGGGGGGGGGGGGGGGGGGGGGGGGGGGGGGGGGGGGGGGGGGGGGGGGGGGGGGGGGGGGGGGGGGGGGGGGGGGGGGGGGGGGGGGGGGGGGGGGGGGGGGGGGGGGGGGGGGGGGGGGGGGGGGGGGGGGGGGGGGGGGGGGGGGGGGGGGGGGGGGGGGGGGGGGGGGGGGGGGGGGGGGGGGGGGGGGGGGGGGGGGGGGGGGGGGGGGGGGGGGGGGGGGGGGGGGGGGGGGGGGGGGGGGGGGGGGGGGGGGGGGGGGGGGGGGGGGGGGGGGGGGGGGGGGGGGGGGGGGGGGGGGGGGGTTACAGCCCGCTAACCCAGGGCCCATTTACGACCTATCTGAATTAGGCCCAGTGGGTCATCTGGGCCGTCCAATATAATTCCAGCCCGTTTTAACTTCCGGCCCATGTATGGCCCATGACGTCTTTCGGCCCATATGAGGCCCTTAGTAACTCTCGGCCCATTAACGGCCCGTGGTAAAACTGTCCCGTAATGAACAGTGTATCATTTATACCCATTAACGGCACGTGGTGAAACTGGCCCGTAATGAACAGTGTATCACTTTATACCCATTAACGGCCCATTATTCCGTTGGGCCGTTTCCAGCCCATGTTATATTTCGGCCTTCTCAGGGCCCATTTATTCTTGGGCTCATTTCCAGCATTCGTTTACTTACGGCCCGTTACTGTCATTTTCTGCTTGTGGGCCAAATTCAGCCCGTGGTTACAGTCGGCCCGTTTGTGGCACGTTAATACGTTGGGCCGTTTTCATAGCGTCATCAAATACGGCCGATTAACGACGGGCCGTTATGGTCGGCCCATGAACGGATGATTTCAACTCTAGCCCATTTACGGCCATAATGTGGTCTATTATTGGCCCATGTTTGGCCAACCGATCATACGGCCTGTAGAAGGCCCATTGATGATACGGCCTGTAGAAGACCCATTGTGTCTACGGCCCGTACAAGGCCCATTGTTTCTAGGCCGCAGAAGGCCCATTGTTTCTATGGCCCTTAGAAGGCGCATTGTTTCTACGGCCCGCAGGAGGCCCATGTTAACTATAGTAAATATGTAGCCCATGGTTATTGTGGCCTAGTTTTAAAAAATAGGTTATT